>JBBPMR010000249.1:0-29002 GCA_038090415.1 Rossbeevera mucosa | reverse complement strand
AAATGGCTGCAGCACTGGCCTTTCCCTGTTGCTTCTTCTTGGGTACAGTGGTGGTTTGGGTGACAGGAGGCATCATAGTGGCCGCAGCTGCGGACTTCTCTTTGTCTGTACTGGTTCGAGCTTTTCCTGCCATCGTTGCAGGCCGCTTGGTCTGTGCAGTGCAGCGTCATGGGTGGCATACGGCGGGCATATAAGTTTGGGCTCCAACCAGCATTCATCCTCGCTCACTACTTTTTCTGAGTCAGATAATAGCCCCAGCATAGCCAAATAATTGCCCATAATAGCCCCATAATAGCCATAATGAGTACCACTAATATCTGCGTGCGAGTCTTCCTTGAGTTGTGTGTTACGAGTCGCACCGTAACACTCGGCTCTTCGTCACTGTAAGTAGATCGCGGAGTTGTGACCCGACCGTATCCCTGGACTACTGTTTGGCCATGATTATCTGTGGCACCCTTGGCACGGGTAGGCAAGAATGGAAGGTACGATCACTTAGCTGAACCAGGCATGGAAACGTAGGCACCACAAGGGAGGTAGTGCCTACATTGGCGAGAATAACACTAAAGGGTGATTTGGGGTCGGATTGAGACGTGAGTTGAAGAACAGTACTAATCCGCAGTTAGGGCCGCGTCAAGGTAAGGAAGACAGCACACGACGACCATCTTCACTACCCGAATCTAACTCCCAAAAAACACTTAGATGCGGCCTGCAGTAATAGTTAACTTCCCCGCTAGCTCAGCAACTTCTCCCTGAGCCCGCCTCACCTCCCTTGCTCTCATCAAACGCCAGAATCTTCTTACACCACTCGCTACCAAGTGTACACAAATTAACCCCTTCCTTGGCGAGGACAACCCGTCGCTTGCGGAGTCAAGTCCTGGTTCGACGCTCACCGCGAGCCCGGCGCCCGGCTGCAAAGGGAGTCAGGCAGTGAGATTGGTACGTAGTCGTCGTCCCGCGACCTCTACCTACTACGCTTACGTTCGCCCAGGAGTACTCATGGTGAAGAAGAAGTTTGCAGAACCCGAACTGTCTCTCCCACACCTCCAGCAAGACGTAGCCAATAATTGCACTGATCAAAAGCGAGGTGCACACAGTGACCACCGACCCACCACCCTTCGACCATCGACTACTCTGCTTCGTATTCTGAAGTCGACCGCACGCGCCATCAAGAGTGTTCCGGCTTGTCAGTCTACGGTCATCGATTTATCCATAATCCTCATGGCTGTTCCCTCAAAATCTGCACCCACACACGTTTGGATGATCCGAACGTAGTCATGGCCGTTCCCTCAAAATCTGCACCAACACACGTTTTGATGATCCGAACGTAGTGATTGAATCAATTTGAGCCTTCAAGTTGCTATCCGGTTATTTCCTAGATGTCATGCGATCCCGATATTTAAGCCAAGCACACGCACTTCACGATATATCTATTCCTCACATATACTGCCCAATGTTCTTCAATGCAGTCATAAGCATTGTGGTCCCAGCCATTGTTTTGGCCGCCCCATTTCATCCTGCTAGTAGGGGTGAAAGTAATGGAATTGCCATACCACTTATGAAATATTCAAATATCGATGTGCTCAAATCTCATCCTGCATCACATAGCAGGTATATCATTCTTGGATGTCCTTGCATATCATCTTTGCTCACATATTTTAGCAAGCTCTTTTGTGACGAGGATGGTTCTGAAGGGAACACAGGAACATCACATCCTTTTGCTCTGAAAAGGGATGAGTCCTCACATAGTGGAGTTGGCGTTGTTTTGTCAAGCCAACTGGATGTAATGTGGTATGGGACCATTTCGATCGGCACTCCTGCCAAATCTTTCACTGGTAAGTATTTTTGTGTGTTCATGGCCCTTATTCATTCTATTACACTCTATTACGCTAGTACAGTTTGATACAGGCTCTAGGTAAGTGTCATCCGGCAGTACCAGCCCTCTCGTCTCATCCGATCCAGCGATCTCATTGTTCCAACGTCAGTCGGTGACAAGAACTGCAGAACCCATTCTAACCTCTGGGATCCCACATCGTCTCAAACTGTTTCCGCCATCAATCCAGGTTTTGGGGTGACATTCTCTGATTGGTCTTTTATCGAGGGTGAACAAATTGTGGACAATGTAACCATTGCTGGTCTCACCGTGTGTTTTTACTATTTGTGAACGTGATCATTTCTGACGGATGAATAGGCAGACACTCAGACGATCGGTGCCGCAACAACATACTCGAAGAGTATGGCAGTACCTGAGTTTGCTGCAGATGGTATATTGGGATTGGCTTTCCCGTCACGCTCAGTATACCCTGCTAGCCCTTTGCTTCATACACTCTTCACTGAAGGAAAGCTCCCTCAGCCTATGTTTTCATTCAAGCTCACCGCTTCTGGAGGCGAGTTGTACATTGGCGGAACGAATAAGGCGCTTTACATTGAAAGCACCCTAACCTTTGCCCCCGTAACAAAAGCGGTAAGCGTAAATGGTGGGTGGTAATGGATGAATGCTTATATTTTCCCTTTCAGTTTGTCTGGGAACTGATGATAGATAACATTAAAGTTCATAACAAGATAGTCCTAACAGAAGTATCCGCCATCATCGATACTGGTTCCAACTACATTTATGGCGATTCGTCGCGAGTTTTGGCGCTGCATCAGGCGTATGGGGGTAAGGCATTCGGAAGTGGTTACTACACCTGTAAGTTTCGAGTCGATTCGGTGCCTTTGGTTGACTCTCTATAGTCCCATGCAGTTCTTTTCCCTCTGTCACGTTTACCATCAGTGGAAGACCGCTTTTAATCCCTGCCAATGTCCTCAACAAGGGACGGGTTTCGTCAGGCTCGCGCGACTGTTTCAGTGGAATCTTGGCAATTAACAACAAGAATCGGAGTGAGATTATCTTATTTCAGGATTTCTTTCTTCTATTTTCACCCCGCTGAACCTGACCAGATTCCTGGACAATTGGGACCAACTTCCTCAAGCTATTCTATACTGTGTTTGATTTCGGCAGCGAGCCACCACGAGTTGGATTCGCGAAGCTTGCTAGAACATAATGTAGCCTATCTACAGAATCGTTCCAGTCGAGTATGCATGTTTGGACATACAGTTCTCTGGTGACATAGTAGTAGACCTCACTGGGTGAGTCAACCAGCATCGTGTTAAGTTATTTCCAAAGTACTCCGTGTCCCTTGTACAGATAGTACTTACATTCACTGTGATTCTTGTATTTGTTTTCCAGGAACACACATAGTCATTATGTAGCTGTAATGAAATAAAAATGCAAAGAGTACTTGTGGGGTTATAACATTACTATTGCAAAAAAAGGATGGGTTAACAAGACCCTAATCCAAGAATCCTAATCAATACATATACACTATCTGTTGATCCCATCTAGAGCTGAAATCATGCGTTCAAACAAGGAATAAGCAACATGCAGCAGATAACATACTCTGAACAAGAACCCGAGCTAGTTATGCGACAAACAGTAAAGTCACCTCACGGACTATATTAAGGGAATTTACACGTACATCTTCGGGGGTCAGGCGGCCCATGGCCTGTCACAAACGTCCATGTGTTCAGCGACAGAGCCAGTGAAAGAGAAGACACATACCGACTCGTCTGTAGATAATGTTGCATTTACCATGGCAGATTTCTTCTCTTGGAGCTAGAAGGATGTGTCGTTAGGCTATATGAATTTTAACGATGGAGTCACTGACTTGGATGATACGACTTTCTATGCTGTCTTCTATAACAATCTTGATGGCATGGACAGGTCGGTGCTGCCCAAGACGATGGATGCGGTCCATGGCTTCTGTGCGACGATGAGCACGCGAACACATCTACTTCGTGAGAGGATCAAGTATTCTTACGGTACTCGACAGCAGGATTCCACCAGCTGTCCATGAGATAAACACGCGAGGCCTCCGTTAAGTTTAGTGCGACACCGCCTGCTTTCAGAGACACTAAGAAAATTGTTACATGAGTGTTGGTCACTGAAGATCAGTTTAGCAATGAGAACGAGCAAACGAAGCTTTCTGGCATACTGAAGTGCTGGATTGTAGCATCACGGGCTTGAGGAGACATCGTTCCCTCAAGCCGGCATATCTGGCAAACATGATTAATAACCATAAGCCTGGACCGCGGCGGGACTGACTTGAAAACCAGCTTTCTGTAACCTAAATGCAACCAAGTCCAAAAAGTTGACAAATTGGCTGAAAACGATACTTTTCGTGGTGGCATCTTGTGTGCGAAGATTGGACAACTCCTCGACAAGAGCTTCAATTTTCGAAGACGAACGCCATGTATCTAGGTTGAGTCGTCCGATAATCCCTTGCCTTGCAGTCGGCAAATTCGACTCTAATTCAATCGCCGGTCCTTCTAGGTCAATAGTCAAGGGGAGGTGACAAACAGGGCATTCATGCTAAAAGGGATTAGACGTCATTTAGCGAGCGTAGAAGCGGATCAATCAGGGCATACATTGACGTCTCCAACCGTACTCAAATATTGCCTCATACATTCGCGGTCAAAGATATGGTGGCACTTGGCTTTAATGGCATCCTCGGCAACGTCGTTGCAGAGTCTGCAGACAGTGGTTTCCCCAAGTTCATCACTGCCAAGGAACGTGTTGCCGTTATTCTTGCTGCGGAGGACCAGATCAGGATGGCAAGCCATTTGACGCATACGAGTGAGTCTGGAAGGCACGTTAGGAAGAGAGAGAAAAGACTAGGTGACTATACTCACAAGCTGAAGATATTCGAATAATCTGCTCACGGCGTGAGGAAACAGAATAAGAGGGAGGAAAGGGAGTAACTCACTGTTCAGGACCGTACCCGAATCGACGTAGGTACTGAACTCGCGCTTGGCGTCTGAAAACAGTGAATGATAGAGCTCTTTCTCCTCCGGACTGAAATAATCCCTCCGCACGATCACAGTTCTTGGGGGAAGCCCGAGATCATCCGCGCGTTGTATCTGGGACATAACTTATCAGCAGTCATGTACATAGCGTGACGCTTACATACCTTAGTTCGTCTGAGCATCATACAATCCAGGAGGAGCCTTAACTTCTTGAAAGCCGTTTTACCAGGCCCCTCCATACCATTTTTCTGGATAGGCGTTAAAATTTCATTGTTCCAGAAACAGGTCTAGATGATAAAATTAGACGGTAGTATGGATATACAGAAAACAGTATCCCACATGCTGCATGGGACTGTGACCACAGTCTGGAAAGTGGTTTAGTTTAATATCAATTAAAGCGGTCGGGTGAGTAACATACCATCACAATGCCTTTTATTCGAAAACTTCCAGTGGAGAGATTTACAGTCGCACCGCTTACCTGCAAGAAAGATTAAAACTCTGATAGGAATAGCAAGAGAATAGCTTACAGAAATAGTGAGCAAAGGGGTCCCCTCCTAAGAACCGGATCATGCTGTAGAGCTCTCCAACACGATTTTGTAGCGGCGTTCCTGATAAACACCACTTGTAGTTGCTATCTAATTCAAAGCAAGCTTTTGCAGTGCTAGTGGCACGTTCCTTGATATTGTGGGCTTCATCTAACTGCAAGTGTGCGAATGCAGGTGGAATCAGTGTCATATGGAATTGCTTCCGCAGGGCACCTACAACAACTCGATTCCAATGAATTTGATGAAGAGGTGAGGCCTCTTTGATAATGTGTCCGTTGCGCTTGAAGCCACTTTCTTGCTTTCTGTAGCAACTCTCTGCCACAGCGTAACTAGTCAAGACCTGACCGGCGTTAGTGATGACTAAAGATAGCACGAGCAAGAACGACATACAACATCGAATTGCTCAAGTTCCTTGGGATCGATAATGCGGGAAGCACCATGCCAAACAAGAACATTCATGCCCTCCGTGTGAGCGTTGATCTCGTTGCGCCATTGCATAATTGCAACGGTTGGTCTAGATAGTCACTGTCATTGAACGTTACAAACATACTCACAAAGGTGCTCACGCAATAACAAGATTTGGTCTCCTCAACTCAGACACAAAGAGGGAAATCATTTGAATAGTCTTTCCCATGCTGTGCGAAAAAAAAAAAAAAAAAAAAAAGATTTAAGACATTCTTGGCAGCGCAAACCTATATTCTTACCCCATTTCGTCCTTGGACGTCAAAAACTTCAGCGACTTAGAAAGCGAAGAAGTGGTAAATGCTTACAGCTAACAAGCCGCCTTTCCAAACACTCTTTTCTTGCTTTCGCATCCACCAAAGGGACTCCTGCTGGAACGGCAATAGCGCGACTTTCAGCCCCGCAGGCTGTTCAGCCTTCTCCGGAACGACCACAGGGACCTGTTTTTCAAGATCGCTCCACAAATCCACGAGTTCTGGGTGATGCTTCTGTAACAGCAGGGTGGTTTTTTCTGCCTAAAATGTATGGTGAATGGACTATCTCCATCTCTGGTGATGAAACCTCAGATATACCCAAGTTAATCTGCGACCAAGCTTTTTGGCCAACAGACGCTCTTCTTGCTTCATTAGAAGCCGTTCCCTTCGAGCAATGCGGCGTTGTTCCACTCTTTCCGCCCACGTATGCTCCACGGAAGGAATGTCCTTGTCCTTCTTGGGTTCTGCTTTCTGATTTCCTTCACCTTTCGTCAATACCTCTGACCCGTCATCAGATTCGACGGAGTCTTCGTAAATAGTATGATCGCTTTGCACGGTGAGCCTACCGCCGCCACTAGTAGCGCAGTTCGCACTCGTCCGAGAAGACGATGGACCGGCACCCGACCTTCGTTGAGCTTCAGCACGGGCAGTTCTGCGGGATACTTTGATGGCCTTCGAAATCATTAGAACTTCTTCTTCAGAGTCCGGCACAAAAGAGTCGTCGTATCCGGAACCGCTCTCATCGAATTCTTCTTCATTTGCTTCACTATATTCTTCAGACATGGACTCTTCGTCTTCAGGCTCGGGCGTCTCAATCGCCCTGGCTTTGCCTTTGCTTTTTCCCTGACGCTTGAGCGCGGAAGTGGTCTCGGACTAGACGAATGTGGTAGATTTAGTCATACTTTGCAAAATGCGTCGAGTGTTCTCGCCTTTATCTTCGCAGCCCGCACGCGTGGTATCCCTACGACCACAGCATCTGCAATGAGCCTTCGTTTGGGCAGAATATCGACATCCACATCATCCTCCGCAGCGCGTTTTCGTGCGCCTCTTGTAACGATTGTGATGCTAGCAACCTTTTTCTCCGCAGGAGTCAGATCTGGTTCAGACGTGTCAGGGGTTTCAGGTTCGACGGAGTTTGTAAGGCTAAGAGGGGTGACCGCGGTGCTCGCAGTCGTCGAGGTCGTTGGTGTGCGCAAACTGCGACTACGACTTTTTGTGTGCGGCATGGCAAGTACTGCGCAGAGTGAAAAAGACAAAGAAAGTCGGGAGAAGAAAACTGACAAGACGCGTTCGAGTCCAGCGGCACCTTGGTAATTAGTGGCGCCGGAACTCTTGCACTAACTTAGATAATCACGTGCTTTACGCCACAAGCGCGACGTCCTGGAACCGACACCGACAGACCGGAAGCAATGATTAATGACGGCTGGTACTACTACCCGCATGGCAGGCATACGAGTGTTTTAAAGAGGCTTTTGCCAGGTGCTTGTCCAATGCAAGGGCGGTCGCACGATAACTCAGTCAGAAGGAGGATCAGCCAATGCACAATGTTGAAAACTCAGCAAATACTTTCAAGGTATAAGTAAATGCTCCCTTCTCATACGGCAACATGGTTCGGGCCAGAACGACGGGGCGATCTCCGTATGAAAATGTAGAAGGGCTGTCACATCAAGTAGACATTGTAGATCCAATCTAACCAGATCCATACTGTGCGTGCATGATGATTGGAAAGCTGGAATTTGATCATGGAAGAAATGTCAATAAGTTCGCGACAGAACCTTCTTTCTTTCTTTCCTCGACCTGCCGTTACCTCAGGCTGCTAGGTAAGAAGCGGGCATCTGCACACTTGCCATGTCAGGAGTGGAACTACTGAGATTTGGGAGTGGGAGTCCGGATCGGGGTTCATCGATCATCACCGGATATACAGTTCGCCGCTGCTCTAACGCCCTCAGCCCTGTTGCATATCTGACAGGATGACCCTTCCGCGAAAGTCAGAATGAAAGTTGCCAGTGGAAGCCTTCATCCATGCTTGAAGCGGTACTATTAGGTGACATCAGTAGGTAGAGCAGTCATATCTTCACTAACCTTCTGGCTATTTGACGGGAATTCCATGAAAAAAAATGCATTCGACAAGCGAGGTGGGAAAAGGATGTATTGTTTAACCATGTGGATCCTATGGGAGGACACAACGTTGTATAAGAAGCTACCGCTTTCAAGTTGTTAAGTGATGTGTCAAGAAGCGAGTAGAACTTTATTACTAGGAAAAATTAACGTTCATTGATCTCCTGAAAAGTAGATGTGGGTCCTCCTGGCGACGCAAGAAGTGCGTCGTTCGTGGATACGTCATTATGGTTAAGAGCCGGTACCTTGATACCGGTATCAGATTGACTGACTGTCCTATCCTGGAAGTCCGAGGAAATTTGAGACGTTCGCGAAGTATGCCACGTAATCGGTTGAGATGGTGAGGTAGAAATGGGATTCGAATATTCAGGTACGTGAGTATTTGAATATTGCTGTGGAACGGACGGCAAAGGCGGGACGCCACAAATGCCTGGATTTATGAAGTGGTTGGAAGGCTGCACCGGATACGAAAACGAGCGACCCAATGGCACAGCGACAAGGTGGGATTGGTCTGAAGTGGCCAAACTACCAGAGGACAATGGCGTTATCTCACCGAACTGGTTAAGCATTGATGCGGCTCCAGCAGTCCGAATGGTTGCTGTTTGAAGCTCGCTGTGTGAATATACTGAAGGGATTGGTCCAAGAGAAGGGATCTCGGATGGCGAATGATGTTGTTGTGAAGTTGAAATGCTGACAATACCCAGAGGGTTCGCTGCAAGGATCATGATCAGGTTCAATACCTCCTACCGTTCCAGAACTTATGTCACGAACCTGAAGTTAAATCTTGGATACCATATCCTGCTCTCGTACGGGTTTCTACGTGGGTAGGTTGTCTATGCGATTCTTGAAGGCAACCCGATTCTGGCATAGATATGTTCTGGCTCATGGAATCTGATGTCTGAAGCGTCCCGGAAGGGTGAGAAGCAAGAATATTAACCATGTTCTGTTGGTGCCTGACTGAGGGCGTGAGGTCATTTGGAGCGCTCCTAGGTGATGGACTTTCATGCGTAAGGACGTGTGTATCATGCAAATAATCAGACTTGAAGTGCGTGAGAGTTGTGGTGCCATCATCGTCCTCGGCCATACTGAGGGATCGAAGGTCACCCCTTGCTTGCCCGAGAGTGTTGGAACTTTCTGCAGGCCTGGAACCACTTTCGTTACGGAATTGTCAGACGAAGGTCGAATTTAGGGCGCGTACCTTGACATCGACAGCGTAGGGGGTGGAAGGGACGCCTGCCCATCGTGTTTGGTAGTGGCTTTAATGTGATGATTGGCCGGAAGTGGGGAGCTACTTGTGCTTCTGCGGGCAGAAAAAGGCTCACACGACGCTCTCGGGGACTGGCTGTCTGGGTAACGAGAAGAGATCGCTGATTGAGGGGGAGAATCAGAGGGGGGAAGGAGTGGTATGTTGGTATGGATAACAGCCCCGTTCTCTGAGGCACATGGAGAAGACATCAGCGGTGACGTGGAATCGGGCTGTCGGAATCCGGTTGGAAAAGAGGTTGTGAAAACAGTCGGTAATGGATCAGGTCGGAAACCGACGATGGGAGGCGAGCTCACAACGTCTTGAAGGACGTATCCACTCGTTCCCACGGAATGTAATGGGAAAGTGTGCGTTGATGCTCTGTTCGGAGCACAAGCGACAGAGGTATTCGATGACGGCGGAGGAGAATGTGGCGGAGGAGGACACGGGGAGGACAATTCCGACATTACTTGGGATGAGGCCTCACGTGGCAACGCAGGAGCTCTTCCAGTGGCAGCGTTCGTCTCCGGAAGATCATCAAACGCTGGTGGAGAAGGTTGGTCGTCCACGAGCGTGTACAACGGAACCTCCTCGTGATAGCCATCTGTTAACTCACCATCGGCTTCAGGTGGCTGGATAACCACTGGTGTAACCTCAGTCTCAACCTCTTCGGAATGACTGGATATTTCCTCGAAGGGTGGCGGTGAAGATAAATGGGAGATCGCGGGCTGTTGCTTCAGTGAGGAAGGCAAGGTCAACGCAGAACCTATGACAACAGGTAGTGGGCGACGGCTCCGATCGATCTCTCCTTGCAAGTTCAAGCCTTCGCGATTGCTGTGGGACTGCTCCGGATCCTCAATGGAGGGTGTTTGGTATCGAAGACGCACTGGGGGAGGGTGGCAATTTTCAGGCTGATAAGCCACCGAGTACGGCGATCGGGTCGCAAGCAAGGGGCTGGCGATTGGTGGCCTCGGAAGTGGTCGACCCACTGTTGCACCTAATAGTTCAGGGTCGATAGAGCCTCGCGGAGGGAGCTCGTGCATACTAGCGACACTGCTATGGTAAAAATCAGACGGACCAAACGGTCGTGAAGCTTCTGGGCCACCAGGTACACCAGAAGAAGCTTGTCCCCTGCCAGTATTCACAGGTGGAGTCGAAGAAGGCGCAGGATTGATTGCCAGTGGTGGTAGCATAGGGAGGCCACTAGAAGGTAGAACCGAAGGCCTGTTGCTCGTCGCGCTTGCATAGAGGCGCTGAGCAAAGGACAGCGCACGATCAGGAGACTCGGGGTCGTCAAGTTCGGAAGGTACGAACGACTGATGGGGTCTTTCCCAGACCTGCTGTCTCCTTTCGACTGTATAGTACAAGGTGTGGTCATGAGCTTTTCCACTCCGAACAGCGCTTGCATACGCTTGGGCAGGCGTTACCACTCTGGCCTTGCTGGAGTCGAGTGGGCTACCGCTTGCAATCCGATTACGCCGGTCATCAACAACGTCCCTGAATCGTCCAGGGTGGTAAGCGCTCGAATCTCAAGGTAGTCGAGAATACCTCACGCAGTTTTACCACGTCCAGACTCTGGCTGCCTCAGGCTAGGACGAGATCTCCTGTTATCGTCGTAATTCATTTGCACCTTACGGTAGGGCAATCAAGGTCGGGACGGAACGATGCGAATGGGACAACGGCAACGACCTGAACAGGAACAACAGGTACGGTTCTCGCGGGTTCCGCTGCTCTAGGAATAGACATTGTTCCTATCCTGGTTGAAAGGGTCGTTGTATCATCGTAAGCTGGTTGTATTCACGTGGTCCATCTCAGCTTTCAGGTGTCAAAGACAGGATAGGTAATAACTGGAACAAGCCCAAACATGGCATGGTGCCAATCCACATAAGCCGGACACATTCGAAGTGTACAAGTGATTCTACAAATCCATCGATGATGAAGACAGACAAATTCGGGCCACTTTGGGCACTAAATTACCAATCACCGAAACCGCCGTCACCAAAGCCTGGCAAGTAAAGGTCAGAAAACGAGCTGAGCACGAAGTCGATAGCGAACCCTGGTCGTAGCCCTGGTTGTATCCTTGGTCATAGCCTATTTCTTGCTCCCTCTCGTTATGGTCCTCGAACGCATCCATCAGGAGTGCGCCTCCAACCAGGCCGGCACCACCTATATTCCGAAAGCAGATTAACCTCGATCGCGTTGGCGCACTATCTCCACGTACCCGCCAAAGCTGCTGTTCCCAAATCAAGCCCTTTCTTCTGCCTGCGTTGTTCCTCGCAAACGACTGGTTGTGCCGGATAGGAACCTAACAGAGTACTATTTACACATCTGTGCACCTGATAAGGTTTCAAAAGCACACACCTCGGTTAGGTTGCGGATAACCTTGAGAGCCATAGGGTGGACCGCCAGCGTATTGACCCGGAGGGCCATAGCCCTGAGGAGCACCACCGTAAGAAGGCTGTCCGTACGCTGGTGGCTGAGAATATGTGCGATCTGAGGGAGGGGGACCGGGTGGGGGTGCAAAGAGGTCTCGGGGGTGTTGCCAACTTGAGCGCGGGGGTTGCTCGCGCGTATTGACGTAGAACCTGAAAGAGATAGGCATGCTTGGCTAACCGTGTCAACAGGTGACGCACCACTGCCTGTAACTAAAGGAAGATGATCAGCGTCAATCGCTGATGAGGAAGGGGAAGATACAGACTCGACGTTATATTGTTGGATCCAGCCAGGTGGAAGGTCTCTCGTATCTGGATTGGGAGGATAGCTAGCCATGATGCTGGCGGTGAAGGAAATGGACTGGTTTGTGAGAGAGATGGGTGGAGCGGGTTTTATATCGGATCTCGGTCAGCACCGCAAGCAATGCTGCTGTGTGGACACTGCTTTGGCTGCTGCGGCCCGGCACAGGTCCATTGAACGATTTACATCGCAATCGCATAGCAACATCATGTACACGGGATCTGTATTGTAAACGAATATACCGACAAAAACATGTATAGTATCATCGAACCTCAAAAGAAAACAAGCGAATCAACAACAATGAGCGGCATGTAGTGTGATCACAGAATAAACATGTTTGCGCTCCATCGGCCGTTTACTGCCTCTTATCAGCCTTTTTCGCCTTCTTCGCAGGCGGAGGAGCCGGCTCTTCTTCAGCTGACTCTTCCTCCGAGCTTCCGTCATCATCTGATGCCTTGCCATCTACTTTCTCATCCACAGAAGACACGTCAGAAGCCCCATCCGACTGGTCATTTTCTGATGACGTGACAGTCTCCGCCGATTTGGGTGCAACTTTTGTTGCTTTCTATTATTACTGATTAGCGCATGCTCGTATACAAGTCTAAATAACTCACTGAGACACTCTTCTTTTCGATCTTCATAGCGGGCCCGACCTCCTTTCTCGTTACCTTGGAACTTAAAGAAGCACCTTCCGATGGCAAATGGTCCACGTTCGAAGCATTGTATCTGGCCAACTCCTCTTCATGAGTCTGCTTGGCGGCAGTTACTCTGTCAAAGTACGGCTAACCTCAATGGTCAGGGCTTTGCAAACCAAGAGAAATCATGAACGAATCGTTACCTGTTTTTTATCTGGAGTGAGGTTATTCCACTGCTTAGAAATGAGGCCCATAAGATCTCTGTATTGGATGTTGGGGTTTGCTTCGCGAACAACATTTCGAATTTCGTTCTGGAAGAGAATGTACGCAGACGGAGGGGCCTTAGGAGCATTGGGGTCCTTGGGCTTTTTTTCTCGCTTTCTTCGTTTACCGGCTTCCTCGGTACCCAAAGCTGAGACCTTACGTTTCCTCGATGGAGCCGGAATCGCGTCAATGGCGGCCTGCAAGGCTGCGACAACCTCTGGATCATCAAGCGGGGCCTTCGCAGCAACCCTGGCAAGTGCATCCGCAAAATTGCCAAACTGGCGCATTGCATCGGCGGCGGTGGTTAATTTAGCGATGAACTACAGATAGAATAGGTCTTCAGATAAGGTGGGCTCGCCATGATGAACAAACTGACCTCAGTCCTTGTCGTGTCCACATCAGTGGACTGTTCCTTGGGTGTTTTGGGACCCATGACTAGATGAGGCGTGATTCGCGTTTATAGTAGATTGGGAGGGAGGGATAAGCAAAGACTTGGGTAGTGCGAAAATCAACTAGTGTTGTTGATAGCTGCAATTATAAGCTTTTGTTTGTTGATGCCTATTAGGTTCGTATATTGAAACCCAACTAACCATCAAGTAAGCATAATGTGCTATCCACACAATTATCAGTCGGAGTGTCCTACAAGACCGAAGCGATGATAATATATGACCATCGTATATGTCATATATGAAAAGTCAGTAAGGACCTAAGAGAGGGAACGATGTGAGGCCAGGACCTACTGTTTATCGACCGGGTAACATTTGTTGAACGCGCAGGTCGTGTTGAGGCGTGCAGGTGTAGAATGGTGAATAATAATAATTGGGCGTCTGTATTGCTAGTCGCAGCCAGGGGCATGGAACGTTAGTAACGTTGACATGAAGACCATGGATGACTGCTTCAGAAACGCTCCTGCGCACCGCTTCCAGTATGAGCCACAATCCATGCCGCTGTGCCGTTCTGGAATTGAAACAGCGAAACAGCGCTTAAAGCGGAGACAGAAACAATGGCAACACTAATTGCTCCGTGAACTGGTCAGTGCGTTTCAATCCTCAGCACCATCACAGAGACAGAACACGCAGGCGGTTTGAGCGCGGCGATCTTTTGAACGCCCTGCGAAAGGTGAAAAGGCTTTTATACCGTCTGCGTTTCTTCTCTTCTTTTCCGCGTCTCGTCTGCACAGAAATAAGCCGTTTAGTGTTGCCCAAAAACGCTTGAGAACCAAGGGACCGCAGAAAAAAAAAAGAGAAATCTGTCCAGATGGATAGTATGTACCCGAATGTGCCAAGTCAATGGCCACAGAATGTCTCCGACTCCCAGCACGTCCATGTTGACGGCGCACCGCCCTCAAACGACGACTGGAAAGACCGCTCAGCGCCCAACCCTAGTGCGGTTGGCTCAGCTGCTGCGCAGTCAAGCTTGGATCTGAGCGACTTTGGGCTGGCCGATATTCCCGGTAAGCATCTCTCCAGGCGCCCATTAACGAGCTTGTTTCCAACAAAACACCTGATGTTCACCCAACAGGGTCATCCACTTCCACCTCCGTATCCCCGCCACCACAATCTTACTATGCCCATCCATATCAAAGTTTTTACATCACCACCGTTCCTGCCCCGTACAATGCCATGACATACGGGTCTATGGCCTGGCCGAATTCATCCGCACCCCTCCCACTTTCGAGCTATTCAACACTCAATGGAGCAACCACCTCATCATTGACGCAGTCCTCGACCACGCAACAGCAGATAGTGTCGCCCCCTTCCCCACCCCCTCAGCCTCAACTGATGATCGAGTGAGTCCCTCGATTTATTTGGTCTTCCCGTGATTGATGCCCATCTTATAGCCCCGCTTTGACGACGATCGGTGACACCGAGGCCGGTCGGTCATACTCTCAGCCTTTAAACCAGGTCGCATCGCCGACGCAACAATCTCAGTCACGACAACAACAGTCTCAATATCAGTATCAGCAACCTACATTATCAATTAATCCTTCTTATGTTCTCCCATCGCATTTTTATTCCCCCCAGCATCAACCGCAATCACAATCGCAACCTGCCACGCTCTCTCCTCATGTTCTTCATTCCCCTTCTACTTCCGTAACCGGCGCCCTGTCTTCATTTTACTCTCCATCCACATCATCGGCATCGACTACCACCCCAGCGGCCTTGATCAGTCCACAAGCTAGAAAGGACAAGTTCTCGACTGATGTTAGACCGCTTCTTCAACCTCATTCGTTCACTGGAGCTGGTGCTGTCAACTCGCTCGTTTCGCTTATTGACGAATTTGGTTCTCAAGACGTGGATCCGACTACCCGATTGGAGATATTGACAAAAATCAGAGACAATGCTGGTAATCATTATTTCCGAGCGTGGCTGGAGAATGTCGTTGCGATGGATATCACTCGCGAATGGCTGAAAACCGGTCTTATGGTTAAGAGCGATAGTCTTCTAGTTGAAACTATAATGCCGTTACTCCATGTCAGTGTGGTTCGAGTTACCGGTACAAGAGATGAGCCTGATAAGCCCTTTAGATCGTGGATAGACTTCCCATGACAATTGACGCCCTCAAAGCGTCAAAGCTAGGGAAGATCATTGTCAAGCTAGTCAAGGAACCACCAGCACCAGGTGAGCGCCATTGCAACTTAATTCACTTCACTCCTGCGCCCAATGGAGATATGTATATGTCTGCCTTTGCATTGAAAAGCGCATCGTCGTATCATAATCTAAGCGAAAACCTCATGTATCTAACAATTGTCTGTTTGTCATTGTTTTGCCGCAGCGATCAAGGATATGGCGTCGAATTTAGAACGGAAGTGGCGTTTGTTGGTTGAAGGTGCCACGAAACAGGTGGAGGGCAATCCTATAGAAGGTAGGTCACGTTAGTTCGTTCCACAAACCAAAGAGAGCTCTAACTTTCAATTTAGATACGAAGCTAAAGAAACGGAAACTGAGCGAGCCATCTGCTGCCAAAGCACTGCCACCTGCAAAGAAGGCTGCCGTCACGCCTACAGCATCATCATCCTCAAAGGCAATTGTGAAGAAGGAGGCGAAGCCCGTGTCCCTCCCCGTCAAAGATTCACGATCAGATTCTTCGTTCTTCTCGGCACCGAAGCCTAAACCGAAATTGCCTAGCTTCAAGAAGGCCCCTGCAACCGTCAAGAAAGAGCCTGACACGAATGTCGCACAACCATCATCGATCGATCCGTTTCAAGAAGCGCTCAAGTCCATGGGTAAAGGAAGAAAAGCATCTCCGGCAGTTTCAACGCCTCCACCAGTTCCAGCAGCAAGTACGCCTCCTGCGAGCAATACCCTTGGTAAGGCAAAGCGAAAGTCAGTCTCATGGGCCCCAGAAGGTCAACTGGAGTCGATCCGGCTGATCGAACGTGCGGTCTACGACGACGATCCAGTAGATGTCAGCCCTTTGCTCTATTTTCACGTGTACTGTACATTGATGTCGCGTGTCTTGCACCCGTGCAATAGGGTATACATACTGCGCACAGTCTTCGCGATCTTGATCGTGGAGAGGGAGCGGCGTTGCATGCACACTTGTTTGAAGAACTTATTGACTGGACGGATCCAATAAGTGAGTGGGGATCATAACGGGACCTAATCGATTGCTAAACCCTCCATGTAGCCATCGATATCCCGATACATATTGATTTGTTGCAACGCGGCCAGCAAAGCATGGACAAGATTGCTCAGGAGGAGCGTGAGCAGACCGCATTGGGTGCGCTATACATGAACGCTGCGCAGATACCAGACAGCCCAGCCGAGCCCGCTACGACGATTCCGGAGGAGGACGTGGACACAGACGTCAAGATGATGACGGTGGGACCAGAGTGCGACATGGTCTTTTGGAGCGGGATTGGCCAGGCGCCGCAAGTGTCCGTCGCGGACCTGGTGAACCAGCTCGCGGCGGCCGGCGAGTCGGACCATCCGATGGACGGCGTCATGACAGCGGCGGCGAGTAGCGGTCTGCCTATGGGCTTTGACCCGAACATACTGTCGTCCATACCACCAGATCAGATGCGACAGTTGATGCAGCAGGCACAGGCGCTGCTCAATCCCGGGCCCGGGCAAGTGCCGGGTAGTGGCAATGGCAATGCACAGCCCCCTCCCGGATTATCACCATTTGGGGGTGGTGGCGGTACGAGCCAGGCGCCGGGTTGGAACGCACCGGGCCAGTTTCAAGAGTTCGGGCCAGAGTTCGCTGCCGGGGACGAAGCCGGCGCTCGGGCTCGATGGGCAGCAGCTGCTGACAAAGGGCGAGGGCGCGGATTACGTGGACGCGGTGGCCGTGGGAAAGGCGACGACGGCTCGTATAGAAGTAGTAAACGAAGACCATGCAGTTTCTTTGCGGAAGGAAGGCGAGCATCGCATCATTTGTTTGAATGTGAGACATGGAAGAAAACTGACGACTTCTTTCCTCCCCTCCCCCCCTCTTTTGCCCCGTCCAGATGCAGATATGGCGACCAATGTGACTTTAGCCATGAACCGATTTTCTAGTGTACCTGGCGAACCACTGTTCCGTTCTTATTGGCATGCAGTACTGTTTATGATCGTGATCATATATTGATTACTTGGAAGATTGATAACTATCATCATTCATATTGCGCACACCGTGTGGGCCCGAGACGGTCGGCTTGTTCCCCTGTCAACGAACTCGCCAAAATAGGTATCTAGGTTGTAATCTTTACGCACGCCTATTTTAACGAGCGTCGGCCATGCCTTGGCATAGCGCTTAGATCACCGCGAATGCGGTTTGCAATATCCAGCAGAGCATTGTAATGGTACAGAAAACTATAAATAACACATGGATAAACGCACCACCTGAATCCGAGAAGCAACAGCAGGACGGTTCACGTCCTGCCAAGGGATAGAAACGATGTGTAACAGGCAGATACGCGCGCCAAGGGAGAAGGTCGATGGGATAACCATGCGCAGTCACAATATACTTCCGACAACTCGATAACGACACAAGATATTCCACAAAATCTGCCAGATGCTAACCGTTCCGCTTCGGTTTGCGAGGCTTTTTTGATTGCGGTTCAGCGTTGCCGATTGTCGGCGAGTTGGTATCGTTGGGTTTGCGTTTGAGGTTTGCCGCGGTCATCGTCGGAGTAGACGAGGTCAGTCCCGCCTGCGAAGGAGCGGGAGGCTGATTAGGTGCTGGGGGAGCGGGGCCGGAGGTGGGGAGCTTACTCTGCTTTGAGGGGATATCAGCAGAGGGCGGTGGCGGAATATGTTGAGGTGATGACATGGAATATAGAGAAATAGCTGATGACGACGTGCCCGGATAGAGTGCTGATGTGGGTGGACCGCCATAGCCCTGGAAACTCCCAGGTCCACCACCGCCTGCCATTGGACCCATAAATGCCCCGTTGACGGCTGGGTTGTGTGGTGTCTCTCGCAGTTTCTTTGCCAGTGCCGAGAGTGCATCTACGTGGAGAATTTTGTCAGGTGACCGTTCATATGTATTCGGGAGTGGCGTAGCTACCCATCGGCCCCAGTTGTGTTTCGTTTGCGAATGCAATCAAGTCTGTCATCTGACTCACGCTCTCTGCTAGCTGTGAAATGGTATTGATTCGGATCATCGCTCGAGATGAATGTTCCGTGCCACGGACCTCTAGACATCGCATTGTGGCTTGGGGGATGCCAAACGCGTTGACCGGTTCGCCAGGCATCGACGCATGGTCGATCAAAACGCGAGGTTCGTCCCATTGTCTATCTTCCTCTCGCTGACCAATAGGTGCACCGTTCGGGGTGGGGGTAGGTGCGTTACGCACACGGGGCGTCTTGGGTTGTTCGTGAGAACGGAGACCAATGATACCCTCGAGCGAGATAAATTTTTCGTGCGTGTGCGCATCAAACTGAAGTTGATCAAACCTGAGCACATATTGAGGTTGTGCAGAGCTTGTGAGTGGAAAAATGACGACATGAACTGTCAGGGGACCACGCAATGTGACAGTATATCCGTTGTTATACTTGTATGTCCACACTGCAGTCACGCATTCTACAATTGCGTGATGTTGAGCAATAAGTCGTTCTCGGGCGCCATCAAGCGATAGTGACATGGACTTGACACCCGATTGCGTTGTCACCAGAAAAAAGCGGGGTAATATGGGTACGCCGATCTCTAAACGTGATGCCGTCAGCAATGAAAGTCAGTCACCGTTAGGAATTAACCAAAAGGACGGCACAGCAACGAACCAAACGGTTTAGCTTCGTTCTTCTGATTATCTTTCCACAGAGTGACCTTCATAACCGCTTTTGGGGTAAAATATTCTGTCACTACATCTGTCCAATACGATAGTTGATGCTTCTACAAAGTGGCGAACTCAAAAGTCAGCCAGACAGATGGCAGCAAGTAGGCGATCTATCAGACCTTATCGTCTTCGCTCGACAGCTGTCCACTAAACTGCAATAGCCGAGTGATGCCTTGACCGAGCCCCAGCGGGGGCGCCATCCTGTTCATGTGACATCAGGACCCCGCTCCGAGATAAAACTAGATAGGTTCAGAACTCACACAGGATGTCGCTGAATGACGGAGGGTTGAGGTTGCGACGTACTCGCTTCAGAGGAGGTTGCATTAGTGGCAGGAGGATTGGTCGTTGACCCTTGCGCCGGACGTGGGGCTATAGGCTGCTGCACTGAAGGGGACCGTCGCTGCTGATGAGGTGACGATTGAGGAGGTTGGGTATGTGGGGTTATTCGGGTAGAAAGCGCAGACGAAGAAGAGGGGAGCTGTGATTGAGAGCTTCGTGGCGTATGTGATGGTCCTGCCTGGGATGGCGGGCGGCCTGGGGGCCCCTGTGGCTGAGACTGTGGTCGTTGCGGTTGCTGCTGCACATGTGCAGCCATAGGCGACGGAGAGTGACGATGCGGAGGGGGCATTTGCCGTGGTGGCACAGAATTTCCGTGGGTGGTACTAGGATGTGAAGGAGGACGTGTGGGTGGAGGATTTGTCTGAGAGACAAAATGACCACCAAAGTTGTCATTTTGTTGTAGCTGCTCGAACTGTTGCGCAGGGGTAGGCTGAAACGAAGGGCGAATTGGGGTGGAGGTATTTTGGAGACCGTCATTGATGGACTGTGGTATTTCGAGCGTATCATTTTGGGAAACGGGGGGAGTGAAAGGGAATTGTGCGCCGGGGTTTGGTATTCGAGCAGAGCCAGCGACAATGTTCTGGGGGAAATGACTGTTCTGGAGGCCGACAAAAGCGCTGTCTGGATGGCTCATCGGACGAGAACCGGGTGCTTGGGATGGACCGGGCTGGCCCAACATCATGTTAGAAGTGGCATGTTGAGGCTGAGAGTGTGCGCCTGGGCGAGGGGAGGAAGTGAGGGGAGGAGCATGGTGAGAATGGCCGGGGACGGTGGACTGGAAAGAGTTTTGAGATAAGGGCTGTTGAAGACCAGCCTGTGGCATTCCTGGTGGCTGGGGTAGACTATTCATTATCTGGGACGGGGCCGAGGGAGCCCTGACGGCATTCTGTGGGCCAGCGGTAGCGTTCTGTTGGCGAGCTATTAAATCGGGGGACATTGATCCCTGAACGGTGGGTGGTAAGCGAGACATGATGGATTGCTGAGGAGGGGGACGAAGGTGGGGATTGATGTTAGACTGGGGATTGATGGCCATGTTAATACCGTTGAGGGAAGGTTGTGTGGGGTGCATGCTAGGAACATGCGAAGCTGCTTGATTGAGTCCCTGAGGATGGGACTGGGCACGGCGAACCTGTAGGCCATTCATGCCTTGTGACATCATGCTTGCAGGAAAAGCCATGGATTGGAGCGGGTTATGTCCGAGCTGGGCCATATGGGAAGCGCCGGGAGGACCTGCAGATGCGTTCATCTGGGGGTTTTGACCTTGTTGCATTGCATGCTGATGCTGACGCATTTGGTACCTCGCCGCTGTTGCTTGGAGGGTCGAATTGTTATTATTCTGGACGCCGGATGCAAGCATGGCCATGGAGGGATTGGGAGGATTGGACATGAGACCGATATGGTTCTGGGCCTGCTGCTGCTGCTGCTGATGGGGAGGTTGCTGCTGGGAAGGAAGAAAATGCGAAGGGATATTGGGTACCTGGGTGAGCTGGGATATGTTCTGCTGTTGACGCAGCATTTCGGGGGGGTGTCGGTTCATGGAAGCGCAAGAGGGAAAGAAGATGATGAAAGGGGGTGGTGCACGGAGGAAGCGAGAGCAGGTCGGACGGGGGAAACGACCGAGGCAGAGGCGTCGAGGAAGAGGCGCGACGGAGATCGGCCTCGGGGACGGGGAAGGGAACGGGGGTCACCGGGGAGAACAAATGATAAACCGAAAAATAAAAGCAAGATATGATATGATATTTTTCGCGGGGAAAGATATGTCAGAACCTCTTGGACGAGCACGTCAACGGCAGACTCTCAACTTGCCACCGCCTACGCTCCCACACCCTCTGCCACGTGCGCGTCCAAAATGGTCAGAAAACTCAAACACCACGAACAAAAGCTCCTCAAGAAACTCGACTTTCTCGCTGTCCGTCCTTTCCTGTCCGAATATACGCCCGCTCACTGTCATCAGTGGAAGCAGGATGCCAACGTTCGCGAGATCAGAGTCATCCGCAGGTACCACATCCAGCACAGAGAGGACTACCACAAGTCCGTCTCCACCGACCCCCTCCGCCTTCGACTCACCTCCCTGCCAGGTACAACAAGCTCTGCGGCACACTCCGCTCGTATGCCCACCGTCTCTCCATCCTCCCCGCCCAGGACCCCTTCCGCGCACTCATGGAGGCCCAGCTTCTCTCCAAACTCTATGACATCGGCGTACTGACATCCCAGGCCAAGCTCAGTGACGTCGACAACAAGCTCACCGTCGCAGCTTTCTGTCGCCGCCGCCTTGCCGTCTTCATGTGCATGTCCAAAATGGCCGAGACAGTCAGTGCAGTGCGTGTCCCCTCCTTTACTCTCTACGCACGAACATATCCCTTCAGGCCGTAAAATTCATCGAACAAGGCCATGTTCGCGTCGGTCCCGATACAATCACAGACCCCGCTTATCTTGTCACAAGGTACCGTTTTCCCCTCCGTCGCACTCCAGCTTATCTTCTCTAGGCATATGGAGGACTTTGTCACCTGGGTAGACACCTCCAAACTCAAACGCACCGTTATGGCATACAACGACGAGGTCTGTCCCTCCACACCCTCTTCCACGTCTTTACTCACGTAATCCAGCTCGACGATTACGATCTGCTCTGATGTTCTGGCAGCCACGCCACCACCCCGGTTGCGGCCCCGGCGCATCCGGTGCCGACAGAAGCGCCAACGTAGCTGTAGCACGTACGATTCGCAATTGTATTGTCTTCTGTAGCGTGTACTAGTGATGTGATATAATTGACCATGGTATTTTCACGCGAGTTGTGCTGTGTCAAACATGTTGTAATACTTTACTCCACCAAACTTCAAACATCGTTCTGTCTACCATATCTCCTTCCCTTACATTTTTACTATCATCCATCTTGGAAATCAACTTTTAGTGCACCCTTGTGACCACAATTATGGCGGAGGCAGGCGAGGGTAACATCAAGGTCGTGGTACGATGTAGGCCTCTCAACAGTCGCGGTACGCTTCGCACACCCACCGGTCTGGAGATATCTCACTCCTTCACTCCCTTTTATCGCCCCTCCTCTATGCCGATCATGCAGAACTCGCAAGAGGCGCCAAACCGCTTATCCAAATGCAGGGCAACCAGACATTTCTGCATCCCCCAGAGCCTGGGTCCGCCCAAGACACCAAGCGTGCCACGGAGCGCAAAACGATGTCTTTCAGTTTTGACAAGAGTTATTGGTCTGCGGGGCCTCGCGACGAGCCACAGTACTGTTCCCAGCAGACACTGTACGACGACTTGGGGAAGGAATTGTTAGACCATGGGTTTGCGGGATTTAATGCGTGTATTTTGGCTTGTCAGTCTCTCTATTCCAGTAGTCCATCGTTCTCTGCCATGCTGACATGCGCATTGGACTCTTAGATGGACAGACAGGTGAGTGGCTCCCATTCGTCCCGGCCACGAGGTATTCAAGTGCCCACCTCGCTAGGTTCTGGTAAATCTTATAGGTACGCTCAAGACTGCTCCATATGCATGTAACGACCACTGACCTGATCGCCCTCGGACAGTATGATGGGCTGTATGTATAACTTCGACCCCTGTCGTCCCACTAGTTGACCCTCCCCGCCCTTAGATGGGCCCGACAAGGGAATTATACCTTTAACTTGCTCGGAGTTATTTGTACGCGTAGAACAGAAGAAGGCCGGCGATCCGAATGTTCATTTCACAGTAGAGGTATCCTACATCGAGGTATGTCATATTCCCCATCATCACGTATTGCATAACGCGACGACAACAGATATACAATGAAAAAGTGCGCGATCTTCTAAACCCAAAGAATTCGAGCAATCTTCGTGTTCGAGAACATCCAAGTCTCGGTCCATACGTGGAGGATCTTTCCAAGCTGGTCGTGAGCAGTTATGATGAAATGATGACACTCATGGATGAGGGGAACAAGGCCCGGACGGTCGCAGCTACCAACATGAACGAGACGTAAGTCGTCATGTTATGTTGTATTGACTCGTTTACCAACGTCTACAAGGTCGTCTCGATCCCACGCGGTATTTACCCTGTTGCTGACAATGAAGAGACACGATGTCGCCACAAACCTGGATACTGAGAAAGTGTCTCGGATAAAGTGCGCTCTTGTGTTGACATCACTGTCGTACCCCGAGCTGATGTCTGCTCGAAAGCTTGGTTGACTTGGCAGGCTCGGAAAGAGCTAACTCAACAGGGGCAACCGGCCAGCGTCTCAAAGAAGGCGCAAACATTAACAAATCACTCACCACCCTTGGAAAGGTCATCTCTTCACTCGCACTTGCGAGTCAGGACGGAGGGAAGAAGGGAAAGAAGGGAAAGGGCGATGAATTTATTCCTTACCGTGACTCCGTAAGAATTTAACTCGTCTATCACTTGGACTCTGACGAAAAAGTCGTTGAACACTAGGTTTTGACATGGTTGCTCAAGGACAGTCTGGGAGGGAACTCCAAGACAGCCATGATTGCCGCTATTTCACCGGCCGATTACGAGGAGACGCTGAGTACGCTACGGTATGCTGATCAGGCCAAGAAGATCAAGAACAAGGCCGTTGTGAACGAGGACCCGAACGCGAAACTTGTGCGTGAACTTAAAGAAGAGCTGGAGTTGCTCAGAGGTGAGTATATGCCGGACACGTCGTGCGGTGCATTACATACTAACATTTGCTGCAAGCTCGCGTGGCTTCTTCGAGTGGAGAGGATACCTTCGACCCACATATACCTCCAGAAAAGCAAAAAGTCACATACCAGACGAAGGACGGAAAGATTAAGACAGTCACCAAGGCTGAGCTGCAGGAACAGATGGAGGCTAGCGAAAAGCTGATGCAAAGTCTGAACGAGACGTGGGAGGAAAAGCTGGTGAGAACGCAGGAGGTACAGAAGGAACGAGAGAAGGCTCTCGAGGAGTTGGGCATCACAGTCGATAAGAACCTTGTCGGCGTGCATACCCCGAAGAAGGCTAGTTTTTGTGAGCTGCCGAACCAACACTATGTTGACTTCTTTTCCACAGATGCCCCACTTGGTGAACTTGGTAAGAAATATATCACAGTATTGGATGGCGTGCTCACCTGCCCCGCATTTTTGTGCATAGAACGAAGGTGAGCATTCCCACAGCTTCGTGTTTGCTTGATTTGACGACGCAATCAACAGACCCCCTAATGAGCGAATGTTTGATATACCAGCTCAAACCCGGTCGGACCATGGCACGTAAATTTGTGCTTTGTTGTTACGGGCGGCTACTCAGCTAATGTTGTAGGTTGGTTGCATGGACAGCGACAAACTGGCAGCGATCCGACTCAGCGGAGACATCATATCTGAAGAGCATTGTGCATTCGAGAACGTCGAAGGCAAAGTCACATTACATGCCATGCCAGATAGCGTGACGGTACGTACGTATTCGGGCGCCCTTGCAGGTACTCACCTGGATCCCTAGTTCCTGAACGGAAAGCAAATCTCGCCCGGCCAGGTAAGTATCTCGTTAATTTGTGGAGAAGTTGATTGTGATCGTGTCCATAGCCATATAAACTGCGCTCGGGTTATCGAATCATTCTTGGTGCGTCCAGGATACCAGCCTAATCTGCCGTCTTTGTTGTTTATGTACTATTCTACAGGGGAAAATCACGTCTTTCGGTTCAATAACCCCGAAGAGGTTCGAAAACAGCGTGACCGAGCAACTGCCCGATCGAACTTGCATTTGAGCGTCTCTGCTGTGGACCTTGAAGGAGGTGCTGATGTTACTGCTACACCCTCCACTCGGCCTCCCTCGAGAGCCTCGTCCTCGGGAGATGCTGACGTAGACTGGAATTTCGCGAAGCGAGAGGCTGCTTTAGCGCGACTTGGCCTCGACCCTACACTGGACAACCTTCCGGATGAGGAGATCAATAAGCTCTTCGAACGAATCACCAAAGTCAAGACGATGCGTGACCACAACTCGAAACCGCGGCCTGAGAGTAGCCTTAGCCAACGTGACGACGTGTGGAGCGAGTCGGGTCGGCCGTTTTCTAGCGACGCGACGACAGACGATACGAGTGTTGACGCTGGACCAAGTCATGGGAGCCCCGACACGGATGGGCCTCTCAAGGACGTCCAGCACCAGCTTCAGTCTCGTCTTCAGGCTATCTCGGAGTCCAACGAGGCTGAAGACCTCAAGGTTGAAAAGGACCACATGGAGCATCAGCTAAAGATGGTTCAGCTGCAACTCAAGCGACTCATAAATGCACGTGCACATGGAGAATCGGAGGAGGGCATCGCGGAATTCGAGCCAGTTGTCTATACGGCAAGGCAGTTGCGTTTGATACGGAAGGTCTTGGACAAATGGCGAGCCCATCGCTCGTTTTCTATGGCCGAGACTGTATTGTCCAATGCTGTCCTTGTGAAAGAGGCGACCGTTATAAGGCACGATATTTATTTTTTTAATACAGGAATAGCACTGACGTCTTACTGATTTGAATTTTCATTGCAGCAAGGAGTTGGGCAAAGACGTTTCCTATAATTTCACTATCGCTTCTGGCGGATCGCTCGCAGCGCCGACTTCGGGCGTGGACAATATAGGAAGTCTGGATGGATTTGGCGATGTGGCCGATCCTCGCCTTGCTTCTGTGACCCAGCCATCCGTTGCTATCAAGGTTCTCGACAAGAGACATTGTGCCATCTACACGTGGTCTCTAGATCGTCTCCAACAACAGCTACAACGGATGCGAAATTTTACAACATACATCGACAGACCGTCCTATACCCAACATTTTAGCTCCGACAAACCTTTCTACGACTCTCCTCCTCCTCAGTTTTCTTTCATTGGCAACGCCCTTATATCCCTCGCGCCTCTGTCGCGTCGTCTATCCTCGTCTTATGTAGCGCCGATATTTTGCCGTTATACGGCGGAGGCAATCGGTTCCTGTAGGGTAGACCTCAAGATTTCGAGCGTGATCCAAATGTCCTCGAAGCATACATCCGGATCAGCTGCCTCTACTAGACCTAGCTCCCCGGCTCCGTCTCTATCCCCAGGAAGCAAGATCAGCTTTTTTTTAACAATTGATTCTATCAAGGGGCTTTCATCTCACGACTTCTCAGCCTTGCACCTGCAGGTGCGATTATCTTCGTTCGTGGGACCGTCGCTTGCCAACGAAGAAATATTCACGTCGTCCGTGCTTGATATGGAGGCATCTTCTCTGTCGGAGCTCAAGTTTCGGCGGACGTTCTCGATTGTTGCTCCTGCCAAAGTTGTCAATTACTTGCGGCAAGGATACGCTCCCATTGAATTCTTCGCCGCTGTCAAACCGACTTACTTGGAGCGCCTGGAAAGATGGGATGAAATGCGCGAGTTGCGGATTCACCCGCGTCCGCTTTCTTCCATGAGCGAGGCCGACAGCAGTAAATCGTCAAACACGCAACAAATGATGCGACGATCTGAAACGGATTTCGTCATTGAGCAACTGCATGACGTGGTAGCCCGCGTCCAAATACGGGAGCTTGGTGCAGACGGGGAGTATGTCCCAGTTCCTGTAGTATCTCAGAGCAGCCTCGATCAAGGCGCATTCTTCCTCCATCAAGGGTTGCAACGTCGCATCTTTTTGGAGCTCTCTTCAGATTCAGGTCATCAACTTCCGTGGTCTGATGTTACAAAGGTTCGGTTGGGGAATGTACGGTTACTTGATCCGAAAGGCCGGGTGCACAACTCGACATCGAAAACTATGGTCACCCTTCCATTACTCGCTGATCAGACAGTGGAGTTCAAGCCAGATGGAACAGGGTCATTAACCTCGGAAGCCCTCTGGGATTCAAGTGTCCACAACTCTGTCATGCTGAATCGCGTCACGGTGAATCCGTATCGTGTCATTCTTCAACTGCAGTGGTCGGTAGCGGTGGAATCATGTAGCGAACCAGTCCAATTCTCCATGGACATCGCAGTGACGATGCAAACTCGGGACGCTCGCCCTCCCAGCCGTTTCCTTACATTCCTTAGTTCGGACAAGATTCTTTCGAAGACGAGCTCGATATTTAAACTTCGTCTATCCCCACCCCTGACGCGCTCGCCCCAAGATCTCTGGCGTCTTGATACATCAGAAAAGTATGTGCGCGGGGAGGAGGTGTTGCATAATTGGAAGGCACGTGGTATCTCGGTCGTAGAGGACTACAATCGTGTCGTGAAGACGGAAAGGAAAGCTGCTGATGTACAAGCTGTGCGGGTGGTGCTGGCATCCTCCCGTGCGATGTCACGGCCGCCCTCGTCTGGGATTGTGGTTTGGGGCTCTGACACACTGCTCGAAAAGACGGTGACGCTCTGGCAGAAACGGTTTGGGCATCCTGATGAGGTATGTTGAATGCCATTGCGTGTTCTGTCGCGAATTACTGACAATTTGAATTTCCCCAACATAGATCGTCCTAAGTCAGGTCCCGTCGGAGATAAACAAACCGACCGCTCCTGCCAAAGCCAACAGAGTCTGTGAGGACAACATCAAACTGAATTCCACTGTTACGCAGGTGCCACGCGGGTATGTCTGGATGGTATTGTTCTATGGAGCTACACAACTGAGACTACATCTCCGTAGTGATGGCCCGACAAAGAGAGGACATCTGCTCATCTTAATAGACGCCAGCCGAGACACTTGGGTTAAGCGGTGGTTTGTCCTAAGAAGGTAAGCGTTCATTTCCTTTGACGTATTCCGTCTTGTTGACTTGTATCGTAGACCCTATTTGCATGTGTATTGGAGTTCCAAGGAACTGGAAGAAGTTGGTATAATCAGCCTCAGCGGGATGAACATTGAATGCGACTCTAATAAAGAAGCGCTTCTTGGGGTGAGCCAATGTCGGGTCATGTCAAGCTCTTCGTCTGATACGATTATTTCCAGAAACAATTTTGTTTCACGTTGTTCACTGCAGCTAATTCGCATGTGCTTGCGGCGCCGTCGGCGAAGGAATTACAATCATGGACATCGAAACTAGATCCTACGGGTTCCAACCTTGCCTAGATCGTTCATATATCCCGGATCGTTTTTTATGTTTACAAATCATCTTTCTCTCGTTTTCCGGATTTCCTTACCTTATTCAGAACATACCTGTCCATACGTATACCATAGGCATGATGCGAGATTTGAGTTACGCCCCCTCACAACGGCTTGTCCGATGTGGCGAAACACGCAAGATTTTCTGGCTCGCACACATTATTTAGTGTGTGTGTGTGTGTGTGTCCATTCTATTCTCGAGATGGACTTTGGAGAAGAAGGTTTTGATGTTAGAAACATGTTCCGAAACATGTTCCGGAGAGAAGCCCGGAGACATACCTGCATCATCAAA
>JBBPMR010000248.1:0-29009 GCA_038090415.1 Rossbeevera mucosa | reverse complement strand
CAAATGTGTGCTTCACATAAAAACCTTCAGATAAAAGTAGGATCTCAACCGTCACATAAAACTAGGATATCACAGATTTGGGCCAAAGGTCCAAATGTGTGCTTCACATAAAAACCTTCACATAAAAGTAGCATGTAGCTCTTCACTTAAAACTAGGATCTCAACCATCACATAAAACTAGGATATCACAGATTTGGGCCGAAGGTCCAAATATGTGCTTCATATAAAAGCCTTCACATAAAACTAGGATGTAGCTCTTCACTTAAAACTAGAATAAAGACCTTCACATAAAACTAGAATAAAGCCGAGGCATTTCACCAGTGTGGTTTGGGCCGAAGGTCCAAACACTGGTGAAATGTCTCGTTTGTGGCTTGTAAAGGTGTGGGTTTATCTGCGGGTCCTGCTTGCCGCAATGACGACGACGCATCGTGGCACGCCTCTCACTCACCAGCAGCAGTTCACCTCATGGGGCTGGCACTTGCCAGTGAACACTCTGGCATGCAGACAACAATGACGACACAACAACCGTGTCTGGCACTGCCATTGTGTGCATACATTTCGACGTGTCATCCGCAACATGCACAATCATGACACGACGGTACCAGTGCGCACACACGTCCCCTCACTTGCAGCAACGGCGACAAAATTGGCGGACAATGTTAGACCCCCATAACGACATCGCTGAGGAATGTGTGAGGATGCGACGACAACGAAGACGACGATGCCCGCACTCGTATTACCACAGCATAAAGATGACGCGCGTCCCTTGCGACCTGATCACAACAAGCACAACGACAATGGATACAGGCTCAAATGGAATGGCAGCGGTGGTGTTGGCACTGGAGGATGGGAGGGAGGAAAAGGAGAGGGTGAATAGGCCAAGCGCATGCTTGGAATGCTACACGAAATGACACTTGGACCAAGGTGGTCGCTTGTCTCCATCATAGGCTCGATCGGGAAAGGCAAAGGGGGTTTCGATTGTTTCGAACCTGCGAAGGTCCGCTGCCTCGACCGGTCACTGATGGACATGCTCTAGGCTACAAGGGACACCATACCCACGGACCGGCGCACCTGACCACTTTCGTAGGTCAAGACTAGCATCTGTGCTTCCATGCTACGCCACATGTGGTCCCTTATCCCACCGTTTCCACAGCCGCAGTGTTGTGTGGACCACAACAGTGTACCATATCAGCGCTAATGACTTCGAAAGCAATGAATCCAACATCGTATGGCTTTCTATCTGTTGTAGAATAGAATCATTCGCTCCGACATCCGCATTGCTTACATAATAACTTAGCTCGTATATATATTGTAGCTCGATATATTGTAGCTCGCGCACTACTGTACCTTGTCCACTATCGCGGATAACATCTGCCGCCTCGTCACGCCTCACCCGCAAGTTACGCTCGGCGGCATACGACTTTTCAACACTATCGACATGGTCACATGTAACCTACTGAGCGTAGTTCTAGGACAAAGACAATCATGATATGGATCAAAGGTAAACCCTGTGCCAAAAGCATTCCTATCACATACAAATCAAGCTTTCTCGTTAGAGGTCGAGCTTCACTCAGTCGGCTCACGCAAACTTCCTCTCTCGAGGCAATATCAAGTCAAGTTTTCCATAGGCGACACATCAGGTTGACGAAGAAATCAAAGGAGAAAAGGAACAATACCACTTGGTCCGATAATTTGTTTCTGTTGGTACTGGATCTTAGTTATATTTCAGAGAACTGAATTCTCTCAGCGATGCCAATGACAACTCCTCCTCGCTGTCGAGGTATACCGAAACCATCGTTTTAGGAGGGAGGAATTGGTTGGAACCCTCAAGCAGTCCATCGCCGACTTTCAGGGAAAACTCTGAGTACTCAGAACAATGGTACCTCGACTTTTTTTTGCTCTGCATTCTACCCGTTCGATCTTTTTTATGGTTAGTCTTCCAGGAGCGTCTGAATGAATGGAGTTGACAAAAACATAAATGAAAGACAGAAAGCTGATACCACAAAGTATAGTATCATGAAGAAAAATACACTCCCTTGCCCTTGCCTTATTCTCGTGGCAGTATTCAGATGGGTGTAGGTGCCCCCCGCGAACATCCAGACCACCACCACCACTATTAGCTCATCTCCTTACCTAAGCTCAGTCCCCTTCTTCTTCGGAATGCAGGCGGCGTCGGCGAGAACGTAAGCCGTAGACTCACTTGCGCAGTCTTGTGTCGTGTCCTGACAGGTACTAGCAGTAGCAGAGACAGCGTCTCCGTCGAAACCGTCGACAAAGGCAATGCAGATAACTCCGTCGCGTCGAGATTAGCAGTCTGTCCGTTCCCACTGTTCGCAACGCCGGAGGCTCGACAAGTAGCAGCGGAAGAATCATAAACAAGGACTCTGGGAAACCGCCATCGTAAGCTGGACGGCGTCAGCACTCTCGACTGTTGCATCTCGCCATCCAAACTCTCCCTCCCAGTCGCATCCGAGGATACCCATGCAGAATCCCTCCACGACGTCCGAATACGGTTTCACTCGTTTGTCGCTTCCACGCCTCCACCAACGGCGTCTCCCAGCAGAACAACTGTCCCTGTCGTGGCGGAGGTCTGTACCACAGGTAGAGCCATCGAAACAGGACCTGGAGATGGCGTTCGACTAGCATTGCGCAATGCCAATCGCAATGGCATCTTCATCGGACCCTGTGCGCGTTCTGCATCCAAACGTCCACTCTCTGGTGAACTCGCGGACCTCGCATGCCCTCGGACATTCACCATCGTCGCAGCCATCGCCGTACCATCCCCCACTGGAGCTGATCCCGATCCCGATCAGCCTCCCTGCTCAATACCGACGGCACCGACGCCCGTGGTACATAAAATGACCTCTTCTGTCGCCATGTTGACGCGAGTGCACGGGGGATTGGTCTGTCACGTCCGCGACAATGCCGATCAGGCTCTGATTGTTCTCGTGCTGTTCGTGTGTCCATTTCCCACTTGAACCTGATGTCACGCATGCTGTGCAAGTTGGTAGTTCGGAAGGGATTAGCGTCTGCGAGGGTCTGTACAAGGGCTCCGAGGCCGAGTTGTGACCCGATACTGACTTGGACGTGCTATGCGATCGGGTCATTGACACTCGTACGCACATCAGGCGTACAAGCGGTAGCGGGCGCTGAGGTTGGGTCCTTCAATCCAGTCCGTGCCCCTGGCGTGTTTGTGCATTGGGCAGAGCAGAGTCGTCGGTAGCTGGACTGGGTGGGACGTTAACAACATGAGTGGCCCGGGACTGATGACCATTGACGGTGGAATGACATCGAATGGGCCATTTTTGAACTTGGAAGGGCCCACTACCTTCAGGGTGACCATCAAACAGGTTGCCGCATTCGTCGTTTGGTTCTCTGGATTCTTCAGAACTACTAATGTCGCGAGTAGTGAACGTTGCGGTGAGAGATTGAGGGGCAAGCGCGAGTGGAATCGTGTTGGTAGTATTTGTTTGCATAGCATCATTGGAGTGGGGCGGATGATGCAAGACAAAGGCCCGTCAGAGGTTTCGTCGAATACTTCGGCAATATGCAGGAGGGTGGCCTGCATGAGCGCCTTGGTAAGAGTGCGACCGTTATGGACACAGGAGGGGGCTGGGTCGATGTTGTTGGCACTAAATGATCATCGGTCGAAGGAGATCACGAGTGAACGCCAGTTGGGATTGTCACCAAGGGGATGGCATGCGCAGGCGGGAGAAGGAGTATTGGTATCTGCATTACAGTAACGTTGGCCTTCGGTTATTGGGCAAGTTGGACCTTGGGCTTAGACTCGGATCTGGACTTAGCTGACTGTAAGTGAGGGTTTGCATTTTCGTGGTTTGCCTCGGCAGAGTGAGCTACTGTTCCGTGATGGGGAAAGACAGGAGCTGTCCGAAGGGCAAGCTGCATGTGTTGTCAGCGATACATACGGAACTCTACTACTCTAGTGACATCCCACATTATATCACGTGATCGAAAACGCAAGTGAACTTGTCTAACAACTTACAATCGTTCTATCCAACATTATGTCAACGACTTGGTTCACTGAACGAGGTCAGTTCGTCTTCGTGCGCGTTTTCCTTCGGCTGCTAAGCCGCATCGACAGTCACCCAATGCCCATGGACGCTCGGTCTCATTTATTCGATCGGCGTGTTCACTCTGGCACGCTTCTTGCTCAAGACGTGTCTCGTCCTCGCTCAAACCTTTGTTTTACCCGGTAAAAGCGTGTGTTTTTCCCTTTTAAATATCACAACGTGTCTGACAGATATATTTCATAGCTCAAGAAGTTTGGAGCAGGGAAGGGCGCCTGGGCAGGTATGTGATTTTCTCGACCTGTAGACACTCAAACTCGACACCATATATAGTTGTCACTGGTGCGTCCGACGGTATCGGCAAGGAATTTGCACTCCAGCTGGCTGCCGCTGGCTTCAACATCCTGCTCGTCGCCCGCAACGAGGCCGCATTGTCCGCCGTCGCAGTTGAAATCTGTATGCCATTTTCGTGTCCATCCCATATATTCATAAGTTCACGTTCCGTTTATAGCCAGCAAGACGTCCGGCAAATCAAAGACACAAATTCAATTGGTAGATTTCGCCAAAAACGACCCGGGAGCATTGAATGCACTCAAGTCCACGGTTGCTGGCTTGGATGTCGGTGTCCTTGGTGATCATGCACCTTCCTTGACCTTGTTTATTCACTAATGAATGGCACAAACGACAGTTAATAACGTTGGCAAATCACATTCGATTCCGACATACTTTGCAGAGACGGCGGAAGAAGAAAACGAAGATATCGTGGCAATCAATATCAATGGTACAGTACGCGTTACACACGCTGTACTCCCTGGGATGGTGCAGCGGTCAGTTTCTTTATTCTTAATTGCAATGACTCTGATGAGGTTTCGTTATAGAAAACGGGGACTGATTCTGAACATTGGGTCTTTTGCCGGCCAAGTTGCTTCTCCGATGCTCGCGACTTATTCAGGCACGAAAGGGTTCGTCGCGACCTTCACCAGTGCACTCGCTGAGGAAGTCCGCAAGCACAACATCATTGTCGAGAACGTGAACACTTACTTTGTCGTACGAATCGTCATTGTATTTCGCCGCTTGATACTCAGCATACTTTATCAGGTTTCAAAAATGTCGAAAATTCGTAGGTCGTCGGCAATGATACCTACACCCAAGTCCTTTGTTCGTTCCGCATTGAGTAAAATTGGGCTGTCATGCGGAGCGGCCATGTCTGACCGACCTGGCACTGTGACGGCATTCTGGAGCCATGCATTACTTGACTATGTCATCCACTCCATTGGATGGAAATCGTTGGCCATCGCTCACACCCACAAAACGCTCAAAGATACTCGTCGTCGCGCTTTGAAGAAAATGGAGCGGGAGGCCAAGAAGCAGTAATAGGAAGTAGAGACCTTATCGAATGACGACTTTTGTTCCGTTGGAATCGATCGTCTCGTATACCAAAATTACTTAATCACATTGTATATCCGCCTTCTTGTTTGTTGACTTTTGACAACGCCATGATCATCGACGTTTCCGTGGAACACACATCAATGTAGTCACATGGAATAGCGCATGGATACACGCTGCCCATACCCTTGACCCAGGGTGCACTGAGCCGTGGCGCAATTCTAACACATTCCATTCCAGGGGGGCTTCTCAGGCACTCGTTCACCGTTTCTGGCTTGTCTTTGCGCACAACGTTGACCCTCGTCATTGATCAGCCTAGCAATGACTCTGCAGTGCACAGATGGTGGGCCATCCCTTTGCTTCATTTGGTCGATATCGAACGAAACACGAGGCGAACACTTGACAAGTCCATCACGCCCACCACACGAGGAGACATGTATGCCCATTTTAGTGGAAATGCCCTTCAGTTCCTTAGCGCGACTTGGGTCTCCCGTTACGTCGCCATTAATATATTCCGGCAAGGCTCTGATCCCGCAGGACCCGTTCGAAGGCCCGATTGAGTGGTATCAGTAATCATTTAAAGGTATCGTGATACGTTTCTGGCGTTACTCACTACCCGTTCTTCCCCACTCTCTGATTTCTTGATGTTACCGTTCAGAACACACCAATCAAATCTCTTTCCTCTTAAGAAGGGCGCAAGCCCACGAATTGACTGCCGTGACGTGTTTGCTGTAGACAATCGAACAGCAACATTGTCTCCCTCAATGGATGTTCTCTCGCGACGTAATGAACACTTCGAAAGTGCCCGCAAAAGCACCCAAGATATTATGCTTCATGGAGCTCCCCTCCCTCTCTCTTGGGTGGGTTCCAATTACGGGTACTTATTGTAGTTTCTCAAATGAACCGTCTCAGGTCCTTGTCATGGATAATGTTATACCAGATTATGCCGTGCCATTTTCGGCAGCATATGGTGGCCCTCAGTTTGTCGCAAGAGCATTCTTAGAGGTGAGATCATGATATCTCATCCCAAGTATGTTAATCTGATTTTTACTTTCTTTGCCCACTCTGTCTGGCCAAACGAAGGGTCAATATTGTAAGAACTCAAATCTATCTACCTCCTTGTTCACAATTACGTTTATTAGGTATAGGCAGGGCAGGGACTGGATTGCCACTTGGCGCCCTCATTGAATACGCCGGCCGTCAGCTCACGGCGAGTGCTGGGTACATGTTGTATATTGGATTTATTGATTATTGGCCTGATAGGTAAAGCGGTATGAAGTCCTCTGTTTCGCTACCGAAATGCGATGGAGCATCACACAAGGACTCGGAAACATCCAACAAAGTTCTTATGTGATTTCGGATGCCAAGAAACGTTCCAACAAATCGAAAGCTTTTCGTACATCTCAGAAAGACATTTCTGCGAGCTTGCTGTTCGATAGTGATATTTTGCGTGCCATCCCTGGTGATGGGGTATACCGTACCCCTTCTACGGAAAGGTACCAATTCCGCGCAACTTCAACTGTTAACACTCTAATCCACGTGCCTTCAGTCACAATTACTCCACCAATAAGCATCACAGCACATCACCTCTGTCCCCTATCAGCCGACGCGTGATCGAAGACATTTGTTCCTCTGCAGCCATCGAGGCGGGGACGGCGAATTTGACTCGGCAACCTTCTTGGCATTCACCGGCACCTTCTTCTATTCCTCCACGCTATGAACATCAAGCTGGTGATTTTTTGCGAGTCAACCCATCCCTTAACATTGAGACTGGGCAGGCACCAAGACTGCAAACCCAGCAACCTTCCGAATTGTTCCCTGCAACCGGGCAGGCGGTGAATAGGGTCCGCAGACTAAGCTCTTCTCCGAGGCCTTTTGGGTTGGTCATGTGGCTTTCTATTCGTCTATAAGGTATTAATTCATTGGTTCACTAGGAACACCCTAACAATACGCGATTCAACGAACTCTCAACAGTCCGAATCTCGTCGTCTGATCCCCTCCCTCCTGGAATCGCCTACAGCTCGTCTTATAAGTTCTCAACACGTGGAAACTATTCACGAGCAGCAGAACAATGACGGTCGTTCTCATGAAGCAATTGTTGCTCCAATTCCTCGGGCTGGTTATATCCCCCCTATGAGTCATCTGTTACTCCCGCAACCAACAGACCATCGTACACATTCCATGTCTTCTATAATCGGCTCTCCCAAGATGCCGGCTCGTTCTGCTGACGATGTCGCCAGACATGACCGACAAGACATAGAGAGTGAAATTTACCCCGGTGGTCTCAGGTTCGTTTTTGGTATGCTTTTAATACCGGTTTTCTCTGAATCCTCTTGTAGGCAAGCTACGTCGCGTAGCACAATTAGGATGTCTTCCCCACTGACCGGTCGTCTTGGTCATGCTGGTGCTGCGGCTACTTCCCGAGCCCTCGATCGTGACCTGACAGGAAGACATTTAGAGGCATCCTCCCAACCTTGGGTTGGGGCGAGTTCTCGCGGTCCCCACATCCAACCTTTCTCTCAGGAGCCGTCAATCCAGATACCCCTGATACGTACAATTTCGCCTCTCCGACCAATGGATCGATCTTTGGTGGATATGGAGGAGGAAGATAGTGATCGGTTTGCATCACCCTCTGCGGTAGTAACATGTGCTAACAGATTATCTAGCGATATCGCGTCTGAGAGAGGTGGTGTCCATCGCATTCATGCGGCCGGGGAGCCCACCGATAGTCGAAATATTCGAGTGGCTACTTTGGCGGCCGACACTGGGTTGCGTCGTTCGATCGTAGGATCCTCAGCGGAGCCGTTGGTCAGGTCCCAATACCCCTCTAAGGTGGCGCATCTGCGGCCTCTTGAAGTCAGCACCGACGCTCAGCGTAGTCGGCCTGATTCCAATGTGCCATTATCATCACGTAAACAACAGTTGTCACCCAGCACTGTTCAGGTCGTCTCTACACTTGCGGCTGCAAGTGCAGTCGCTACAGTCGCCCCACGTTATGGCGAACATTCCCCAATCGTTTCCGATGCTTCTTCCCGTCCGCTCGCAAACACTCACATTGGCAAGACTATTCCCCCTCGGACTCCAGTTGATTTTTCTATCATGCGCACGATGGCGAACGATGAATGGTCCGATGATCGTCATCTCTCCAAGGCAGCGTTGGTGACCAACTTAATCCATGGAGAATACGTCTGACGTCGCATTTAGACGAACGGCCGAGAGCGGTGAGGTCGGCGAGCTTAGAATGGAAAAGGCACGAGTACGCGTCGCGGTGGAGGATTCCCAGGCTTCGGATAGCGAAGGCTCCGGTCGCGTTTCTTCGCCTCTAGTTCCGCGGCTGTCTACTCCCGCGTTAGGTGCTGCGCATTTTGCCCTTTCGCAGGACGAACTGGGAAGCAGCGGAAGTGGTATCTTACCGATGCAAGGCACACAGGGCCATGGCGTCCACGAGACAGTTGTTTACCGTTCACACAGTGATATAATCCAAACACAACCTTTCAGAGAGGAAGATGTCGCTGTGGCTGCTAGCATCACCCGGTCCACCTCTGGGAAGTTAAGGTGCATTCCACTGTGCTTTACATAGTAGCAAGATCCTGACGGATGCAAAAGTCGCCTGGGTGAAGGCACCTTGGGTCGCTGTCTAGATGATACTCGTGCCTCCGATCCAGTGTCAGTGCGGGCCGGCCTTCTTCACCTGCAAGCCGACGCAAAACCAAGGGCGTCCAAGTCTGGCTCGGCGCATCCGTAAGTGCCCCGTACCGGATGGGCTGATCGTGATTTAATGAATTTTAGTCTTCCTGGTACAAACGATCACCTCGGCAGAGGTGATTTGCAACTGGCAGACCCGGCGCATGTCAGTCTTAGTTGGGATGAGACGACACACATGACACCTTCCAATACTCGGCAAAAATATGAGGTACCTCTTAGTAAGTACTTGGGGTCTGAGGGCGACGCGTATCCATCCGCGGTGACGTCAAGAGAAGGAAAGGAACAGGAGGGATCAGTAATCAGGTGAACAAAATATTGCATACATGTGTCTTGATGCTTACGAACCATTTTTATAGTTGTGGTGTGATCGAGGAATCCAAGAGCACTCTTGTTGTGCACGAATCCAAAGAGCGAGACAACGTAAAGTTGGCATCTCCAAAGAAAGAAAGTTCAGTGGTTTCTGGGGTACTCGCGGCCGCTGCCGTTGCTGCTATCACATTTGAGGCTCTTTCTGATCCTCGTCGCAAGCAACATTCTGAGCGCGAGGGGATCAAACTCGACGAGCGCAAAGAAGTAATTCATGATCGCGGTCCCCCCACCTGCAGAGAATCCGCAAAAGTCACCGAGGACAGAGAAACATTATGGATGGAGGACGCCTCTGCGGATAGGAGGGTACAACACACCGTAGTTGCTGATTTGCCACCATCCTTGGAGCCGAAAGCAACACAGACGCCTGCCCCGATGGTGCTTGGTGAATTCGAATCCAAAAACCGACGAATCAGGTCCGTGAAATCTGAAGCTGTGACATGTAGCATGTACTAAAATTTTATGCAGCTCTACTGATATTCAAATACCCCGAACGAGGGCGATTGAGGATCGAAAGTTTATTGCTCGTGCGGATAGCCACCCAGGTAATTGACATCCGAGCCAAACCTATATCTGTGCTCATAAAAATCCGAAGGCAGCTCGGCTGCAGGTGGTTACAGGAACTCGCCTACTGATAAGCCCATGTGCACCATCACTCTGGCCAAGATCGGAGTCCACACAGAAAAAACACCACCTTCTGAAGGGAAAGCTCTTGAAATTGTCACTTGGGAACAAGCGCGGGAAGTGGCTGGTCGAGGTCAGGCTGACCAACGCAGCCGAAAGGATGCTTACAATGAAGCTATTTACGCTACTCAATCGTGAGTCTGCTTGGCCATATCCCACCACGCTTTACTGATATGAGAAGGGACTCGTTACATGAGGGGAAAATGGATAACTTGGCCATGGATGCCTCGGGTCAACTATACTCCCTTGATATGGTCGCCATCACGCAGACGAGCGAGGATCACTCATCTCAAATTTCGGCACAGAACGAAGAGCAGATCACAGAGGCGCAGACAACGTCATTATCAAGGCGCGGAGCGGAGTACTCGCCTGCTCTGTCGAGCTCGACCACAATCTCTGAGAAGCATACAGCTATTGCAGTTGCTCCTCAAATCACCGTGAATGTACAACAGGCAGCGACGGTATTGACAACGACAAGGTCAGTGTATTTTATGAGTCATGTTAAGCAGACCCATGTTTCTCCTTAGTAGCGACATGGCCAAATCGGAGAGATCAACGTTGGACAGCCAAGGAACGGAAACCGTGACTCTACGATCTGGGGTGGATACAGGTAGAAAGCCTTTCCCTTCTACATCTGGCTCGATGCGGAATGATCAGCTCACTCGGTCGCTTGAGTCGACCACAACTGAAATAAATCAAGCGGCGCCTCTAAAAGCCATCACTAACATAACATCCCCCAACCGTAGCTCAGATATCCTGGACATCGATAACAAACTTTTCACTAAAGAAGTGACTCTGGTTCCCGTGCAGTCTACGCCTGGTCTAGCCCTGGGAAAAGAAGAAGCCGCTGCCATCGACCGCACTGAGTTGTCTGAACACATTAAAAAGGCAGATGTAATGATCACAAAAACACCGTCGGTTGTTGTTGTCACTTGGAAGAAGCCAGGCTAACCTAAATACTAGGGGTGGCATTAGTGCGAACTTAGAACTGGGAAAGCTCGTCAATCACGATGATCTCGCTGAGCGTGTTGACGGAACCCGAGTCGGAACAACCATTGACCTCCAATCCCGTGCCTCCGCGATCCGCAATGATGATAGCTGTGCTTCTTTATCCGTCGAAGAGGAAGTGATTTCCTCTTCGAAGAGTTCCGAACATTTTACCGAGAATGGCTCATTGGAACGATTAGATCGCTCCGCAGTCCATGAGGGAAGGCTGGTTGGCGTCTCCAGTGTTCGTGAGTCGAGTACTGTGAACGTTGAGAGTACGGATGCAGGCAACGTAGCTACGTTCGTGCGAGTAACATTGTGAGCATGTCTCTTTTTCTCATCGATCGAAGTCAACTTTTATTGCAGGGATCCTGCCGCCAGAACATCTTTTGAAGAGAAACCTTGCGAGAAAACTAGAAGAATCGTTCCACGCATGTCGAGCACGGATTTGAGCGGTGAAGCTGCACGGGGCCCCCCGCGTTCTGCCTCTGCTCCATCTCAGAACCGAAAGGCGTGCTCTGGTGATGATACTCACGCTACCGAGAAAGCTATCGCCTTGGGTTGCGTCATCGGCGCCTTGGCACTGAAAGACTCTACCAAGGAACGCGTCGCCAGCGATGCTTCGCACACCCAGCAGTTTGAAGAACGAGGGAAACTGGAGCGCTTAGAAGCTGAGACGGATGTCGAGCTCCACCCTGAGCGTTCTGTAACCACTTCGGTTCCGTGAGCATATTTCTCGTCTCTTTTCATTCGCAGTTTGAGTTACTTTATGTGTGCTTGCCTCTCGCCAGCGAACAACAAGTGGAAGCAATAGTTTATTCTCCAGCCACCGATTCGTCTCCCTCGGAAAATCCACGCATTTCGTCGATAAGCGGTCCAGCTCGAGCTTTATCGTCGGAAGAGATGTACCCGGGGTCGAATGTACAAATGGCAGTGCAGCAAAGTGGCAAATCTGCATCAATAGATATGCGTACTGATCCTTCTTCATCTATACCGGCCAAGCTCCGGCCACAGACGGAAGATGTGGATGTATCTGATGCCCGTAGAGATGTCCAGCTTACTCTTGACATGTCTTCGGAATCTCACAGCGATAAGGAGCACGATCAGATTCCCCTTGATTTAGAAGAACCGCGTGCATTTGTCACAAAATTCTCGTGAGCATATTTCCATATACTTGTATGGAAGCCCATTGATACCCAGGGGCAGGCCGTTTGATAGGCCAGACGCATTGCATCACGAAAGCCTCGGTGAAAGTGCAGACGTCAAGCATATGACCGATACGAACATGGATTTATCCGTTTCTTACCAAGTCCTCGCTAATGACGACGGTCGTCTTGTCAAGCCAGTCATAGATTCGCATGCCGTTATCCAGTGTAAATCGGAGCCCAGGCATTCTCTCCATTTAGCAGCTTCAGAAGACACGAAAGAGGACACTTGCAGCAGCGATATCCGAATCGATGCTCTTTCCGTCAGGCAGGGTTTCACCCAGAAAGACAATATATCTGTTGTAGAGGACACTTCTCGGCTTGAGGTCTCGACTGCGACTACAGAGCCATCCTTGATGACCGCTTCGGTTTTGACGATGGAAAATGGTTTTAACGACGCATATAGGTACGCGGGTCAACGGTTGGGTGATTACCTCGTTTCTAGAGGCGCCACTGACCCGTCTTTAGGCGCTCAATATCACTCAAGACATCTCCAGCCGAGGTGAGCGCGAACGCTATCAGTACTGAGGACGTATCTGGTGCGTTTCAGGCTCTTCTACCTCCGTCGGCGTATCTGACGTGCGTTCCAGTGTCGACGGATAAGTCGACCGGTGCACAAATTATCAACACTAGCGTTGTGGCTGCTGAAGCAGTCGTCACCACTGCGGGCGCACGGTCGCCCGAGGAGTCTGAATTCGTCAAAGGAAGATTTGCGTGCAAGGATTCGACCTCGCGGACGCAGCCGACATATGACGTTCTCGAGACAAAAGACGAGGTTGAGGTCGAAGACGAGGCGGTGGCATGGTGAGTGAGCCAAGTAATATATGTTACATCTTGGTAACTCGTGGTCCTCACGGTCATTGATTCAGGGGACGCAATATCAGTTTGTCTACCACCGGTTCTCATGATCACTATTATGTTTCGTCTCCTGGGACACCAGATAGCATGTCAAGGCCCATGCTTCACTCTCCGGGGGACGCATCTCCGACGGCTTTGTGTGCCTCGCCCGACGACTACTTGGAGCCACAAGAACGAATATCAGAGGCTCCGGCAGATAAGATCCACGGGACTATCACCGTAGAGGAGGTAGATGTCGAAGGAGTAGATTCACTGGCTGTCTTAGTGCATAAGGGCAACCTGAGGTCTGTGTCCTTGACGTCTTAAACTCTTCTCTGTCAACTATCATTTCACAGTTCCTCACAAGAGAGGGATGAATGCGGAGGCCAAGTTTCCTACGAGTGTTTTTCATCGTCTCCAACCGCGCTGGATTCAAGCAGGGAGGCAGCCGAGAGTGAGTGTCTTCATAAAGGTCTTGCTTCACATGCGACCTTGGATGTATATGTCCACAGAACAACGTTCCTGCGAGCAATCCAGCGGAAAACGGACGCAGACACAAACACAGGTACAAGCACAAGCGACACAAGTACCCACTCTATTTGAAGCATCGAAGGGCAGTATCGAGTGGAATCTGTCTACCTGGATTCAGTGCGTAGTAGTGTTCTTGCCTTGCGAAACTCGATGTAGTTGGACCAATGACGGCTGACGGACGACTGGTTTTCCAGGGGTGTGGACGTTAAGGAACCCCCACCAAGCTATGATGTCGCCGTGCGGTCAGGAGCCATCAGCCCGGCTATTTCGGGGTTCCACTCGCAACAATATCACGGGGACAAGAAATTGAGCGAGACTGTTGCAGCAAGTGACGAGATATTTTCACGACAATCAGACGTAGTAGGAACCTCGGTTGTCGAACAGTGCTTCGGTTGTGAAGAGATCCTGTTCGTTTTCATCCTATTCGCACAAGGATCTTGGTTGACGCGACTTATACACAGGACCGAGAAATTCAATTCAACTTCCACGACCGATGCGGAGAAAATCGACGAGCATGACGTGGGACCAATCATAAAGCGTGCTAATGGCACATCCAACTCTTTCGCTATGCAGCACGACATCAATATCGAGGCCTCTATTGACACCAGCACTGCCTCAACGGAAAACTTGGCTGCGGACGTCCACGAGTCTCAGATTCGTCATGAAGAACACGAGGGATATGTGGCCACCCAATACGATGAGAATGGCACTGCCTTCGTTACTGACGTCGATAACAACTTCACCATGAACATGACTTCGAAGGTTGCACAGGACATCGAACACACTGCTGTGGTGTTGGTCGATGCGGACAAATCTGGAGAGACCTCCATCACGTCGAATGTGCACGCCGCTGTAACGATGACGGACCCACGACAAGAATTGACGACAATAGATGTTGTCAAGTCGAAAGCGGCGATACAGACCCAGAACAGTGTTCTTGATTCGACTCATGGGCAGTCGTATAGCAGGGATGTTCAAATTGGTGCTGCCGGAGAAGATGTGGATGTGGATGTCGGTACCGCGACCGTTCTTTCGTCACACTCTACTCGTGACGTCCCACGGTCTCTGTCCCTTGCTATTGGGTGAGTGTTTCTATATTACCATCTGTCCAGCGACGGAAGACCGACATCTATCGTAGAGATGAACATCTTGAGAGGACACACGAGGCCGGCCAGTGCGTCCAAAAAGAACGAGAACAAAAATCGGAAACACGGGCCGTCGGCGTCTCCACACTGGACTCCTTGCAGGTACACGGTGAGGCCTACGAGGCGACAACGGAGGACACAACATCAGGTGTTCAGCTTGACGTCGATGCATCCGCCTCCGCGTACATCAGAGTACAGAAATCTGAGGACGTTCCGTCGACCTCAGGGTCGTCGACGTTCGATGGGTATGAAGACCAACAAACACACGTAGAGCACTTCGGCGAACAGAGGCAGGATCAGAAAGATACTAATCCGATCGCACCCTCGCTGGTCACGCGACGAGTCATCGCTCGGGGGATGGAAGTGATCAGTCCTGGCGATTCAGAAACGGAAACCCGGCCCCAGGGTGTCGTCAGTGTCATTGATTCAACATGCGACTCTGAGCAGCTGAGCGATGAAGCCGTTTATGCCAATATTACTCGCGCTGAAGAAGATGTGGATGCAGATGCGGATGTCAGTTCTGCTGCGGTTTTTTCGTCTCTCGAGGTTCACACCCCACAGCAATCTCAATCTCTTGATCACACGTGAGTTGAAATTTTCTATGCTGTTATTCAAGACACTTAAGTAGGTGGACTGATGTAGAGATCAACGTTTTGGAACGCGTGCGACTCAACAGCTCGTCGAACATATCGAACAGGAACAGGAACAAGTCGAACAAGAGGATTCAGAAGAATGGACTTCGGATGCGTCGTCGCGGATTTCCTCGCACGTACACAACTCAGCCGGCGTGATTACCGACATCGCAGCTTCTAGCACGCTGACCAGCTCTGGCTCGGGTGCCGCTCAGACTACCAAAGAACTCGACGTGTGCGCCTCCGTCACCAGCGTACACACATCCGAGGTAGAAAAAGTCGCAGGTGTCTCGTCGACTTCCGGTTCAGCGCTCGAGGTGCACGACCACCAGATGCATCTTGACGTAGCCATACATAGACAGGAACGGAAACGAAGCGCGTCAATTGCGTCGAGTCAGGTTTCGATTTTCGAACAGGATCTCGAAGAGAAGGAAACTGGTGGTTTGGACGAAGAGGACCGGTGTGCCTCTGGACTTGAAAATGAGGTCGCAGCCTCAACGTCGCCAGCTCTGATGGTAGTCGGGACCATCGTGGAACCAAACGAGACCGGGACATGTGCGCGTCTTACTGAGGAAACCAAACAAGCACAAGAAGAACGGGCTATCGGGGTATCTATTCAGCTTGCTTCCCAGGAACTCGACGCCCACTCGGCGAGGACGGACATTAAGACTTCTAGCTCAGGCGACATTCAGACGACCAAAGAACTGGATGTATCCGCTTCCGTCTCTGGAATACAATCATCCGAGGCGGAGGAAGTCAAGGACGTCTTGTCGACCTCGACAACGGTCCTTGGCGTGCGTGAGGAGCAGCATGCGCACGCAGATTCCCTCGATATAGACATGCGGAGGCAGGAACAAGATAAAACGACTACCGTTGCTTCGTCTCGTGGACGCAGTGAGACATATGATTGTTTCGAAGAAGAGGATCAGTGTGGCTCGGTAAGCTGCACTATCGCCTCAACGCCGTCGATACTAATCCCCCAGGGGCAGAGCATTGTAAGGGTGGATGAGGTGGCGTCGCGAGCGCGTGGTACTGAGCAAACCGTACGAGAACAAGGAGGGACTGTGGGGATATCAACACGACATCCCTCGCAGGAATATAACAACGCTCGCATGACGACGAAGGACAGTGCAACCTCCAGCACTCAGACAGGCACAGGTGCAGTTCAGACAACGACGACATCGGGCATGTCTGCCCATGTCACCAGATTGCAATCTGCTCAGGTAGAGAAAGCCGAGGACGCAGTCTCGTCGGTGTTCGGCTTACACGACCAGCACTCAACGCACGCGGAATTCGACGTGACCGAACGGAAGCAGGAACAGAATCAAGCCGCATCATTCACGTCATCGCAAGCGGCCGTTTCTTCCTCTCGCGAATTAAGTGTCGATCAGAAGGAAAGTGTGGACTTTACAGAAGAGGAGGACCAGAGTGACTCTGAAAAAGAGATAGCCACCTTGTCGACGACGACGCAGACAGTCTCAAGGAAGCAGAGCGCCGGGACTGTGGTGGGGGTGGAGACCAAAGAGAGTGCCGAAGAAACCGGAGGAGAAGAATGGGCTGTGGGTGTGACGACACAAGTCTCTTCGCAGGAAGACGACATTTGCAGGACGACGATGACGACCAACATTGGAGGAACTCGTATTCGTATTCGGACAGGCTCGAGCGGTGATGTTCAGATGACCAAGAGACTTGACGCATCTGCCGTGCAAACGCCGGAAGTAAAAACGATCGAGAACTTCTCCAGAACTACGTCACCGTCGGCATCCGTCACGGATGATGGTCGTCAGGTGCATGAACTGGACGTGGCCGTGCAGAAGCGAGAACAGGAACAAGATACATCTATCACGTCTTCAGAAACCATTGTTTCTCCAACTTGCGGGCTGAGGGTCGACGAGAAGAAACATGTGGATCACAGCGAGGAGGAGGAGCTGGAGGAGAAGATAGCGCTCTGTGGCGAGTCGGATCGACGTTTGGTTGCTACGGGCAGCCTCGAAAGCGAAGTTGCCGGCACAACGTCGGTAGTATCGGCAGAAGAACAGAGCCGAGGGACTGTCGTGGAGGTGGAGGTGGAAGCAAAAGCATACGAGAGGGCGCCGCCAACAAGCACTACTGGACAAACGACGGAGGCAACGAAGACAATCCTGGATCCAGACTCGGAAGCATCTCCAGAGCTGGCCTCGCAACTGCGACGAGGGGTCGAACATACCTCCGATTCCCGTGCGATTGGGGGAATGACATTAGCAGCCGGGGCTGCTGCATTTGTCTGGGTTGCATCGGAGACGAAGGAGAGCAGCACTCCACCGGAAGAGGGAAGCAGGAGAATCATCAGGGCTCCGTTGCGTGCGCTGACGGACATTGGAACGTCTGCATCAGCGGTGGACGAGTCCGTGGTCACGACCAAGAAGCGACGTGCTCGCTCTGCTCCGCCTTTCGACGAGGATCTGGGCGAATCATTCTACCAGGAGGGTGTCTGCATTGATGGTGATGACCGCGAGCACAGTGACGGTCAAGACTCGGCAGACGGCATGTCAATGGCTGTCATCACCACGCAGCGTATCCGGTCCGTTTCGCTTTCTGGAGGAGATCGGCCCCGACGTCGTCGATCGCCTGTGTCGAGGCGGACTATAATGGGCGGTGAGAATAGGCGTGATCTGGCTGAATTGTACTCCCAGACCGTTGTTCACGATCGAGAGGGAGCGCGCACCACCAGCGACCAGTATACCCAAGATGCTGCTTTCCGTCATGAAAAGACGGACGAAGAGCTTGATACCATAGGGTAACGTTGTCACTTACCTCTAGTCCACACCATTAAGCCATCTTTCTTACGACAGCGCGTTCAAATCCGATTCTACAGCATATATAACCAAGAACAGGGTTGTGCGATACAGAGTGTAGGTATCCTCTCGCTCACCTTCCGTGGCACCCTCTGACAAGCACGCCTGTAGCCCGTCTCTCGACCATGTGGAGCAATCCGGGGTATATGGAAATCAAAGTCGGTTCGTACCTTCGTCATCTCCGTACATTATATTGTGTGTATGCGTGCGATGGACTGACTATGGGCGGACACAGGTTCATTCGCACGCGTTCACAGGATCTGGACTACTATGATGCTGGCTATTTCGAGTTCCCAAGGACGCAGTTCCAATCCACGCCCGCGCCACGGGAGTGGGAAGATGGAGACGAAACCAAAGAGGCGCAGGCGGTCGTCAAGGTGCGTATCGCATGCTGTATACATAGGTGCCATAAGATCCGATCTATTTGCTTATTCGGTGTGGGTTTCGCAGACGACAAGGGGGGTCGATGTAATCAAGCCGGCGTCACGGTGGGCGTGGAAGTTCGTGCAGGGATTGAGGGACACTGGGTTTAGGCGGGCCGTGTCGCTCGACCATGCAGTTGCGCACGTCATCGATCATCGATTGTTGGTCGACGAAGACGAGGAAGGGTACGGGCCCGGGGCTGTTGTCCTCCCCGGGTCTCGGGCTGCGGATATGGACGCTGTCAACCGGTCTGTAGTGGTCTTGATCGCGCGTGCGCATGGTCAACCGTTTGGTACGTGCATCCATCTTCTGTCATGATCACCGATGTCAATTATTTTACGGGAGGACAGATGAAGAAGAGTTGGTGTATCGCATTCTCGAATGCATCATGAGCATGGGCCATGGTATGGTGGACATGGACGTGGCACCGCAAGTGCAAGAGCTTGGGCTGCTATGCGTGGTGGGGCGGAAGACGCGGAAGACAGTAGATGAACTAAAGAAGGTCCTGGAAGCAGTCAAGTTTATTCTCTTGGTGCGGGGTGTCTCGTCGTCGTCGTTGTGATCGTAGCTGACGCCGTGTGTGTGTCGAACAGCAAGAGTGCGAGATCGAGGCGCGTCACGTCGTCATGAACGAGCTCGAGATGGGGTATTGGATCACGGTGACGGTACAGATAGGGGTTGAATTCTGGGAGTCTGTCAAGAAGGAAATTGAAGATGTGGGAAGATGGGAAGAGGTTGATGATGGCTCCGAGTTGGCCGAGAAGGTGGGCACGGAGCATGATGCTATCGATGAGTACGATGAGTACGAGCAACCGGAGTTGGAAGGTGGGGTGTATGATGAGGGCGTAGATCCACATGAGGCGAGCATGGAAGTGGAAGCGGAGGAAGCACTGGAGCCTGAGTCCGAGGATGCGCCAGAGGCAGTGGATGATGTGATAGCATAAATACATTCGATTCGAGGATCATTTGATTGTAAAAGGTAGAATGATTCAGACTCGATGGACTACATAGCTCCTCGTGGTGGCAGCAGTTTAGCACTTGCACCCCTCAATGCAGCATGCACCGGCTCGGCACTGGCGCCTACGTATGCTTTCATTAGCGAGATCTGGCATGGCAACGACTTGGTTCACAGGGAGCTCGTAGATCTCAGCGTGAGTGACTAGAAGAGTGTGGATTTCTTGTGGTGAGGCCACTCTCTACACATATAGCTCTCGACTAATGAGAATCGTTCATATTATCCAAGAAGTCGCTCAGAAACAACAGCCGGGCGGACCTAGATCCAAGTCCCGGCTGGCATTCGATGGGATAAGTGACGTGAGAGACCCAAACGTCCTTTGATAACACCCGATCACGTAGATGATGCACTGTTGTTCAGAAACTCCCTCAAAAATAGGGCACCAAGGCGATGCGGCGTGGCCCATTGCGGTGTATGGAATTTGGAATTGACTTGTGCCTTGCCATGGGGTCCCGCCGCCATCAGGTGACGTTGACAGCGAGGGATTTCTTGGACTGAAACGATCGTTCATTGGCTACGTTAGATCACGGGACCTCATGGAACGGGGTATATAACGAGATGGAGATGAAGATAAGAGAATCAGAATTCCTCTCTCTTCGTTTCATCATCCTCGCTATGCAATCTGTACGTGAATCGGTGTATTTAATCTACCGTTTCATTCATTTCCTGGGCAGATCAACCAACTCCCTGTGAACCAAGCTGGCTGCGGTCAGGCCCAGTGCAAGTGCGGCGAGTCGTACGTACCTGCACGGTGTTGTGTGGGTGGATCTGGCTAATGAAATGCGTAGATGCAAGTGCGAGGCTGGCTCGTGCAAGTGTTAGGGATGATAATCATGTGAATGCGTATTGTTTCAGATTGTAGAACAATGTACTCGTCAGGGCTGCGCAGTATTTGAATGTCAATTTTTTCTTCTCTTTGACTCTGTACGATGCCAGTTCATCGACCACCAGACTCGCGTTTGCTCGCCAACCTCATCGCACACGAAAAGGAGCACGCACGACAACTCGCTCAGCTCTTTCCCGTCGTAAACGCCGCTCTCTCCTCGCTCGCCGCATACGCTACAGCAAGTGGTCCTCCCGCGAACTCCATCGCAGCCGTAGTAGACGCTTTCGCCGCTGCCGACGACGCTCTCCACCACCGCTACGCCCACGCCATCGACACATGGCGGGCCCAGCTCGTCGCTCTCAAGGACCTCGAGGACGACTTCGCCGCTGTTCTCCGCGACCGTGACATTTTGTCAGTATTCGCTGCTTTGGCTGCCACTCACACTCACTCATCTCTCACAGCGTCACTCGCCTCCTCAAAGCATCCAAATCCACCCGTGACGCTCACCGCTCCTCCCGCCTTCTCACACCACCCTCCACACTCACTGGCCCCCTCACCGCCTCCTTCTCCTCCCTCCCCTCCTCCAATGCCCCCACTCTATTCGTACCCGGTAACACCAACACCAAGTTGGCACAAGCCCAGGCCGAGCTCCAAGCGTGCGAGGCACACATTATCGCCAAGGAACGTGAGATCGACGCTCGTCGAATCGCAGTCGCACATGATGGACTCGGAGCACGGTGTCGGGCACTCATCGACTGCGCTGCTGTCTGGGCTGAGATGGGCAAACAGGGTCTCAGGGCTCTCCAGTCACTCAGTCCGAACCAGAACCAGACTCAGAACAACCTAGGTCAGTGGGATACCCTTTTGTCTGAGCTTCCGTTTCGCTGACTTCTTGCTAGTTCCGACACCTGCGCCAAACCATCTGGCCACGCATGCGGCTTACCCTTCCGACAGTTCCTCTCTCACTCCGTCACAGAGTGCCTCCCAAACAGTAGCTAACTCTACCGAGGCAAACCAGGAAAACCAAAAACCTCCCTTACAGCCAGCGAAGTCCAAGTCTGAGTCTAAGTCCCAGGTCGAACCTGCTGATGAAGACGCCCGTGTGACACTTGTCATCCCTCTCCCGCCTGCGCATGCCATCCCCGAGCTGACAGTCCCAACGGGCGTTCACTCGCGGTCACCTTCGACCGATGATCATTCAGCACCAGCAACAAAAACTCAGCTACCGCCTGTGTCCAAACCGGCCGCACCCTTACCGAAGCGTAGAAGTACCAGGCCTTCGCGCCGGCCACCCTCCCAGCACATTGCCAATGTGTTCGACGAACCCTCCGACGGGCCTTCATCCGCTTCGCATCATCCGCCCCACTCCAATGATGTCATTGAGGAGTCTCTCTCACCCCAAGTTTTCCCTACTCGCGACAGTGGCTCTGATGAATCCGGCGAATCAAACGACGAATACGGCGACCCGTCCGACAGCCACCCAGACGGCGGGCCCTTCCAAGTCGTCGAAAATGACCCTTTTGATGTCATCCGGCGGTCGATGATCATCAATCCCGGGCCATCCGTGTTTTTGACGCCCGTTGCACCCAATACAGATACCGACGACCCTGCTCCACCAACTGCACTGAACACACCAAGGGCACGGACTGGATTGACGGTCCCGACATCAGCACGCGCTAGCGCTAGCGCACCTGATGTGCGCACGAGCATCGAGGGCCCAATCGCAGTTAGCGCGTCTAAATCCGTGTTGGGTCACAACTCGCCTTTGGGTCGGGGAGTGGGTCGGGGTCCAGTTTCGGGACCAGCCCTGACTCCTCCACAGCCTGCCAAACGTGAGCGCCGGACGTCGTTGGCGTTCTTCGGTTCTCTACGAGGCTTGTTTCGGAAACCAAAGGGCCAGCCGTTGAGAGGCGCGGTTACTGAGTGGGAAGACTCGGACGGAGCTGGGTCTCCTGAGCCGTCTGGGCGGGCCAGTACCGGCACCAGGGTCGGAGGTCACTGGCGACGAGGAGCGAAAGGAGGTAAAGGAGACGGACGGGGAGGGGGTGGGTGGATGACACGAACGGATGCACGGATTCGGGGTGAGGGACGTATCGAGGAGGATTCGGATGTCGAGGCAACTGCAACCACGAATGCAGCGAACCCACCGGCGATAGCGACTTCGAAGATGATGGACGTTGAGCGGCGTGGGTCGCGGTTGCGCAAAGGCCGACCGGGTGCGGTTGCTGTGTCGTCGTCTATACGACATGGGCAGGGGAGCGGTAGTGGGAGCGGAATAGGAAGTGGTAACGGGTCGGCGCTGAGCATTCCCGTGCACACTTCGGACGTCAGTGCTGGTTCAAAGGTGATGAACATAACGGCGACAGGAGTGACGGGTCTGGGTAGGTCGCGAACGACACGTCGAAGTGTGACGAGGCGCCGCAAGACATCCGTGGCGGGTCTGCGGGGGAGCGATCGGGGACAATCCGACGGGGAAGTGGTGATCGGCGATCCGGGCACGGGCGCGCCACTACCAAGACGTGCTGCGACGACCACAGCTGTGGATGCTGTGAAGGCAAGACGCCGCCGCTCGGCGTCCTTGTCTGACGTAGACCTCCGCCTCGCAGCGTTATCGTCCTCGCAGGCGCCAGTTCCATCTGAGCCTCCGACCCGCACACCATCGTCTGCGTCGTCGTCGTCTCCAAAACCATATGCGCGTCGGCAGGCCCAGGTCGGCAATGGATACGCACACAAGCAACACGTGAATAATCAGAGCCTGATGAGCATCGTTGCGGATGTGACAGGACAGTACCCGTCGCACTCGCGTCAAAATGGGGACAGAGATGGTGCGACGAGGTCGTTTGATGTACCGCGGATGCCGGCGCCGTCCGTATTAAGCAGAGAGCTGGTTGTGGATCGGGAGCGGTCTCCTGTGAGAGGCGTTGGTGGGAGGATGGGGATGGATACGACGATGGCTACGACGGCGTCGTCGTCGAGTAGTCGAGGGCACGCGAGGTCTGCGAGTTCACCAGAGAACGCGCGTTTGGATGTGGAGCGCGGAGAGGGTCCGGCGAGGATGCCATTGCGATCGGCATTGCGCAATGCCAGTCGGACGCCGTCTCCAGGTCCTGTTCCAATGGTTCCACCTGTGGTACGGGCCACGACCACGACGACGTCAGGGACTGTCGTTCCACGGGGAAGTGCTGCTGCTGCACGGCCGGGAGGCATGGAAGCGCCAAACGAACGAAGCCGAGCTCGGAGGTCGTGGAGGGATTCTGCGTCTGTATCGTCGTATGCGACTGGGAGGGAGAGTCTGGACGGCGAGGTGCAGCAGTCGAGAGTGCCGACGCCGTCTAGCTTGCGATCGCGGTCCCCGGAGCCTCTGTTTATCATCCCTCCGCCACCGATTGTCGAGCCCCCCGTGGTGCAGACTGGGGATGGGCACACTAATCCCCACGCGACGGAGTCGTCGGTACCGCCTTCTTCGACCGTATCGACGGAGACGGATGCTACGGCCACGGCCACAGCTGGCGCTGCTAGTACCACGGGCAAGACGCGACGGAAGAGCGTGCGGGTGAGTCTACAGCCTACGTTCTCGCCGACGCCACCTGCGTTCTTCGATGAAGAGGATGAGGACGGCGAGGGAAAGGCGCCGTGGAGTCGGGCGTTTTCGATGAAGGAGGAAGGGGACCGTACTCGACCGAGGAGACGTGGAAATGGTGGTAAATTCGCGGACGTGTGGGCTGATTCGAGCGAGGAGGACGAGGCATATGGGCATGCGAGGCGGTTGTTGAGTCAGAGTTTGGATGTGGGTCCTGCTGATACCAAGGGAAAGGAGAAGGGCAAGGCAAGGGTGAGGGGGTGAGACTCGGAATTAATATTATATATGGGATTTGTGATTTGGTGGTGCATTTTTCTTTCTTATTCTAATTTCTGATCATTTACAACTTGCACTGATTCATTTTAATTTAATATATATTGTATAGGCAAGATATGTTGCAAATTTTTCTCTATTTGCTATGGAGTAGTAAACCCTTGCTGGGTGTAGCTCTGGAGGGCTCTGGAGCAACAGCCAAGTCAAAAGTGATTTACAGACTTGGTAATGCCCATGCTACTCAGTGGGCAACTACAAGGTTACTACAATTTTCATTTCTCAACCTGAGGTTACAACAAGCTCCAAGACAAAACTCTATGTGTAATTCTCCCATATGGTCCATACCATGTACAGTGAGGTGCAAAACTATTGCAATGCCTAACTCCAAACTGGGGTGCACAGTGCCCTGCAATCACTTGTGGGAATGTCTCTTCACTTAGATGGGAACAAATACATACCATTGGCTACAACATTGTTCACAGGGTCATGTGATTTGGTTCACACACTCCCAAGATACATTTGTTTCAAAACAGCAGCAATACCATTGCAATAGTTTTGCACCTTTCACTGAACACATTGAAATCAAATGTTATGTGGTCATGTTTGGTCATACAAACAAAGATACACATATCAGGATCATATCTGAATGTAAAATAGTTCACACACATCTTTATTCCCTCCCACAACCATTATAAAATCCAACTCTCCTATTCAGAATATTCTCTCTGTGCTTGATAATGATCAATCTGCCAACTGAATTGCATCTTCTACTGGTCTCTATCTGTCTACCATATCCAGAATATGCTCCAAAGAGCATTCTGAGCTTCAGAAAGCTACTGGAGGTCAGCTATGCTGTTTATCTAATCTTCTCTAGGAAGGCAGAGAATGTTGTTCAGGTGACCAAGGCACTCACCAATATAGTCAACCAGACTGTCTCTACTTCCACAGTGTGCAAACCCTTGAGGAGAACTGGCATATAGGCTGTGGTAAAGTCAAAATGCCCTCTTCTTTTATCCAAGCATTACCCCAAACTGGGGCATGCAGCTCCTTGCAATCACTTGTGGGGAATTTCACTTTGCTTTGGTGGGAACAAATAGTGTACATGCCCCTACTGGGCATGTGCATGCAAGGCAATTGTTTAGTTAGAGCCAAGCAATTGTATCATACTGTAAATGAAGTAAGGAAAAGGGGTTTTGTTTACTATGTGTGTTCTTTTGTTGTCATTTAATTATTCTTCCTTATTTATTGTCACTTCCAAATACCATTTGCTCATTTCAGTACTAGTCTACACATTCTGCAGTAAAGAAAGGCAAAAATATGAATATGATGGCCAAGGATCAAGATACAGCCAGAAAATGCATAAACCAGTCATTTCCAACAAGATATCCAGGACTCTCCAAACAAAGATTGATCAATAGAAATTTGATGCTCTGTGTCAGAAGTGATAATTAAAGACTGGCAGGGGAGAAATCCAAGGTGTCTATTCCAGGGCACAATCCAACCAAAACAGCCACCATTAAAAGATTTAATCCAACCATCCCTTTCACATAAAGAACCAACAGAGAAAAGATCTTGTACCTTCCACACTCTAATAGTCTTATCATCTGACACTGAGATAATGTGAGTTCCTCCTGGTGAATAGGCCACATTTAAAGTTGTTTTTCCCTCAAATGGACCTGCCATGAGCTGACCATTGGTTGCATTCCAAATTCTAATGGTCTTGTCCTGAGAGCCAGAGACAATGCAAGTTCCATCAGGTGAATAATCAACAGAGAGGACTAAATTTGTGTGTCCCTCAAATGGACCTGCCACAAGATGCCCATTGGTTGCATTTCAAACTCTAATGGTTTTGTCCCAAGAGCCAGAGACAATGTGAACTCCTTCAGGTGAATATGCAATAGAGGAGACTGACTCTGTGTGTCCCTGAAATGGACCTGCCACAAGATGTCCATCAATTGCATTCCAAACTCTAATGGTCCTGTCCCAAGAGCCAGAGGCAATGTAAGCCCCTTTAGGTGAATAAACAACAGATGAGACTGGTTGTGTGTGCCCCTCAAATGGACCTGCCACAAGCTGCCCATTGACTGCATTCCAGACTCTAATGGTCTTGTCCCAAGAGCCAGAGATAATGTGAGTTCCATCAGGAGAATATGCAACAGAGGTGACTTGTTCTGTGTGTCCCTGAAATGGACCTGCCACAAGGTGACCATTGACTGCATTCCAAACTTTGATGGTTGTGTCAATAGAGCCAGAGACAATGCAATCTCCATTAGGTGAATAGGCAATGGAGTTGATTGATCCTTTGTGTCCTTCAAATGGACCTGTCACACAATGGCCATTGGTTCCATTCCAAACTTTAATAGTATTGTCACTTGAGCTTGAGGCAATATGGATTCCATCAGGTGAGTATGCAACACAGGGGGATGTTGTGTGTTTGTTGGAAAAATCTACCATACTATGGTGAGGATTGGTTATATTCCAAACCCTGATGCTCTTATCCCAAGAACAAGAAACAATGTGGGTCCCATCATATGAATAAGCAATGGAGGTAACAATATCTGTGTGCCCATGAAATGGACCTACAACAAGTTGACCATCAGTTGCATTCCAAACTCTAATGGTATGGTCCCAAGACCCAGAGACAATGCAAGTTCCATCACAAGAATATACAACAGAAGAGACTTTAGATGTATGCCCCTGAAATGGTCCTGCCACAAGTTGGCCACTGGTTGCACTCCAAACCCTAATAGTTTTATCATCTGAGCCAGACACAATATGGATTCCATCAGGGAAATAGGCAGCAGACTGAATTGAATTGATATGCCCCTGAAATGGACCTGCCACAAGCTGACCATTGATTGCATTCCAAACTCTAATAGTCTGGTCCTTTGAGCCTGAAGCAATATATGCTCCATTGGGTGAATATGCAACTGAGTGAACTGATGCAGTGTGTCCCTCAAATGGACCTGCCATAAGACAACCATTGGTTGCATTCCAAACTCTGATAATGCCATCTGTTGAGCTGGATGCAACGTGTACTCCATTAGATGAATATACAACAGAGTTAACTGATTGCATATGCCCCTCAAATGGACCTGCCATGAGGTGACCGTTGGTTGCATTCCAAACTCTAATGGTTTTGTCATATGAGCCAGAAACAATGCAAGTTCCATCAGGTGAATAGGCAACAGAGAAGACATCTCTTGTGTGTCCCTTAAATGGGCCAGCTACAAGTTGACCACTGATTGCACTCCAAACCCTGATGGTGCAGTCTGAAGAGCCAGAGATGATATGAGTCTGATCAGGTGAGTAAGCAACACAGTTGACCCAATTTTGATGATCTGATATGACATGGACCTCAGCTGGCCAGTTTGCAGGTTGTCCAAATGTAATGCATGCATGCTTGTACAGATGATTAGACCAGAGTGTATGCAATAGGGACCCAGAGGGGGTTTGAGGCATAGCTGACAGATATAGATGGCAAGTAGACTCTCTTAAAACAGGAGCAAATACTTGGATGAATTGAGATGTCTCTGATGCTATCATGCCAACTTCATGGTCCTGAATATCTATACTGAATATTGAATACAAATGGTCATGAATGCTCTCACCTTGGCCCACTGTGACAGGCTCATGCAGGCCTCTATGGCAGACAATATCATTGTCTGAGGTGAGATCACTGAAAGAAGACTATTGGCTTCAAGCCAGTAGGGAAGGAAATTCTTGAAGAAATATGTTATCTGATTCAACACAACTTGATTTGGAACAGGAGTGCTTTTTTGCAGATGAAACATCCAGTATTGACAAGAGTATGCCAACTGAGGGGGAATGGCTGTCTTGACCCAACTTGGCAGATCAGGGATGGCTGAATTGAATTGTTGAGAGTCCTTGAGATCACAGATATTGAAATGGAGCTTCTCTTGCTTGCATGCAATCATAGCTTGGCCAAGGGAAAGTGAATGATGGGATTGGATAACTACATGAAAAATGGAACTCCGGTCTCTGTCAAGCAAAAAGTCATGGAATGATGAGTGGAGTGATTGAACAGGTTTATCTTCATCATGTACCCCATCCAACAGAGCCCATAGGTTTTATAACAGCATGAAAATTCCACTTTTTATCCGATTGAAAGAGCAAGTAAAGGGACTTTAATGACAGTGGCTCCCGCAGTGCCAAAACAATGGCCATCACATCTCGGAAGGACTGCTGAGCCTCACTGAATGTGAATAGTTGTTTCAGAATGGTATGGTACAGTGACTTCAAAAACCGTTCCAATATTTAACTCCAAACCAGGGCATGAAGCGCCCCACAATCACCTGTGGGAATCTTGCTTAGCTTTGGTAAAGACAAACACCGTACAAACCCTTAGCTACAAATATGTCCCCAGGGTCATGTGATTTGGCTCAGAGGCTCCAGAGATATATTCATTCTAAACCAGCAATACCATTGGAACAGTTTTTGGACTTTTATTAACACCTATAGAATCTCAACTATAAACAGGTTTGTTGCCTATTATTTGATGCTATAAATAGAGACATACATGTAAACATTG
>JBBPMR010000247.1:0-29021 GCA_038090415.1 Rossbeevera mucosa | reverse complement strand
TGATGTGGGGTTGTATGACTTGGGAGGGAGTTGGATTTGCCTCCAAGATTGATGGTAGGATGGATGGGGACCTCTACCTTCAAATTTTGAAGGATGAACTCCAGCAGACACTGGAGTATTATGGCTTTAATCCTTCTGACACCATCTTTCAGCAAGACAATGACCCCAAGCACACCTGCAAGAAGGTCAAGGAGTGGCTAGAGGAGCAGGAATTTGACACTATGGGTTGGCCTGCACAGTCTCCTGACCTGAACCCTATAGCACATCTCTGGGGATGGCTTAAAAGAAGGCTTGCAGAGTATGAAAACCCTCCTAATGGAATTCATGAGTTGTGGAATAGAGTTCAGGTGGAGTGGGAGAAGATACCAGTTGAGGAGTGTCAGAAACTGATTGAGAGTATGCCTGGGAGGGTTCAGGAAGTGCTGAAAGCAAAAGGAGGCTATACCAAGTACTAATAATATCCAAATACCCTTGTAAATTCAAAAGCTCGGAAACCCTTTTCATGACATGGTTGTTTTAAAATGGATCTATCTCAATGGTGTGTGAACCAAATCACATGATCCTGGGGGCAATGTCGTAGCTGAGAGTATGTACTATTTATACCTCCACCAAAGCCAACCGAAATTCCCACAGTACATGGCAGTGTGCTCCATACATCACAGTTGAGGCAAACATGGAAAGGGTTTCTGAGGTCACTGTACATATGCTTGTCTGGTGTATAGCTAGTTTGCATTGTCAGGGTAGACCTCAATCGAAAGGACCCTTCTAATTGCTAGTAAATAAGGATCGCCCCCTTGGCACAAAGTGGATCAGTGCAGTGGACACTACCATGCAAAGAGTTAGAATCACAATTTCTTCTGAAAGATTTGCAGCCTACACAGAGCTAAATCTGCACCATAGCCAGGCACTTCCAGTTCCTCAACTCTACCCCTTGACACACGTCCGGAGCTCATGACTCTGGTATTATTTTTGTTACTTTTAGATAACTTGGTGATTGGTCTCTTCGTGAGTATCTCCCAAGTTAAACTGCAGCTGGTCTCTACATGAGTATCACTCAGTAAAAATAGATTATCAATGCCTTTTCGACAACTGCTACCTAGCAGTTCAACCCACACTCACTATTCCATAACTCCCTCTTCTCAAATCCAAGACCAACCCAAACAACACCACATTAATGTGTGAAGAATTCTCTTTAGAATACAAGGGTGATGTAGATGATGCTAAGTCTATAGTAGAGTAAGTATGTGTAATAGTAATGTATAGTGAGTGTCTTACCTTAGTAGACTATGGTTAGAGTCAACTGAGGTATGATACTGTGACGAGCGAGTAAAAGTATCAGCTTATGTAAGCTACCTAATATGGAAGTGAGCAGTTGAACTCCAACACTCCCCCTCAAACGGAATAGAGTCCGAGCTCGGAAGCAAAATGTTTTGCCTTAACAGAAGGAAGGGCTTTGGTAAGGGTATCAGTAACCATGCTATCAGTAGAGTAATAAAGTAGATGAATAGAACCTTTAGAAATAGAGAAACAAATAAAATGATATCTAATGTCAATGTGTTTAGTGCATGCATGGTAATTACCGTCCTTAGTAAGCGCGATAGTGGATTGGTTGTCGTTGAAGAGGGTAATGGGGTTGCGGAGCGGTCTGAACATTTCGCCAATGAGATGACACAGCCAGAGGGCCTCCTTGGCAGCATGAGTGGACACGACATATTCAGCTTTGGTCATCAAGAGTGTGACCAGCTCTTGTTTGTGCAAGCTCCATGAGATTGCGCCACCATCAATGAGGAAGGCATAGCCCAAAATGGCGTGCCGGTGTTCCTGAGATGCGCCATCCATGTCCGCATAGCCTTCGAGGCTTTTGGTTTACATTCCGTATGTGAGCAACCAGGTCTTCATGCTGATTAAGTAGCAGTAGACATGCTTGAGTGCTTCCCAATGCAGTAGCCCGGGGTTCTCAGTGAATTGAGCAATTGTTGACACAGCGAATGCGATATCCGGTCAGCTACCCACTGCGAGATACATGAGTGAGCCAAGCACTGCCCAAAATGGGACTTGTTGCATAGTTGCAGCATCTGCAGTGGATGTTGGCGACTGGAAGTGGGATAGCTGGATGTTTGGGTCCATCGGGATCAACAGCGGTTTCTGGTCAGAAAAATTGTATTTAGTTAGGATCGCGTCAATATATAACTGCTGCGAAATAGAGATGATTTGGGCATCCCGATTGCGTGCTACCTTCATGCCAAGGAGCCAGCTGATGGGTCTGAGATCCGAGATCTTAAATCATGACCCGATTTTGCTCTTAAATGCTTTGACAAGCTCTTTCAACGATCCAGTGATGGTGCAGTCGTCCACATGTGATGCGAGGATGAGTGTATCGGAGTCTATTTTCACCATGAACACTCCCCAGTCTGCTTCTGTGCACTTGAGGCCAAGTTCGGTGAGTTCTTTACTTAACTGTTGGTACCATTTGAGCATACTCTGTTTTGAACCACAAAGGGCAACACGGAGACATGCGACCAAGTTGAGGCTGTGTGCGGTAATGCCAGGGGGTAGTTCCATATATATTATTTCGTTGTCGTCTAGTTTACCATTGAGGAAGGCTGAATGGAAGTCGAAAACATCGATATCCCAGTCATAGTGGGTAGCGATGGCAAGGATTAAGCGTAGAGATGAGAGGCAGGCAACCGGGGCATAGGTTTCATAGTAGTCAATGCCTTGGATTTGAGTGAAACCATGGGCGACGAGATGGGCCTTGTACTTGTTGATTTCGCCGGCTGCATTTCACTTGATCTTAAAGACCCACTTGGAATCAACAATATTTATTCCTTTTGGTGGTCTTGACACGACATCCCAGGTGTGTGCATCATCGAGGCTTTTGAGCTCAGCATTTACCACTTCTTCCCAGCGTGCCCAATCTGGCCATTTCCATGCTTCTTCGACCGTGCATGGCTCGAGTGCCTCAGCCTCACTAACTCCTGCATACATTGCATAAGCAGTATCGCCATCATCCCATCCCTCACTCACCACATCCGCCTCTGTGGCTGCGCTCTCCCCCTTATTCTCACATTGGCCCTCAAGAGTGACAGCCTGGACTCCTCGTGGCAAGATGGATTCACCTGCTCATCTGTTGTGCGTCCCTTGACCACTGGCGAGCATTCTGATGTAGGACAAGTTTCCTCATGTGTGGGCTGATTGGCACAGTTCAGCCACAGGTTCTGGCAGTGGGGGCGGTATAGTGAGTGGTTCGTTTGTGTTTCCAGAGCGCTGATCATTCTTTGCAGCTCTATTACTCTCCCCCTCAATCTGTGGCCTGTGGCACCCAGAGTCTTCGCTCTGGCGCCTCTCGAACGAGACATTGCACTCAACGCTTATGGTGCATTGGTTCTCATAATAGATGCGATGAGCACTACTGTCAGTGTCATAGCCCATCCACTGACCTGCTTGTGCTCGAGCATCAAGTTTCGACCTGGAGTCATCATGGACCCACATGTGCATACCCCACTCTGATAAGTGGTTTAGATTTGGCTTCTTCCTGGTCCACACAGCTCAGGCAGCATCTTGCCGCTGAGTGTGTGGGATGCCATGTGGTTCTTGATCCAAATGACGTGCACTAATGCTTCTCCCCACAGCATTTTTGGTAATCCAGTGGCATGTAGGACAGTCTGGACTCGCTCCACCAGGGTTCAATTCAGTTGCTCAGCAACACCATTATGCTGCAGCATGTCGTGTGTGGTGAGTTTCTGCACTGTCCCCTCACTTTTTAGGTAACGCTTGAAGTCGTCCCCTAGGTATTCACCACCATGGTCTGATCGGAGGTGTTTGATCACTGCGCCATGCTGTGTTTGTGCCCAGGCAGTATATGTTTTGTAGGCGTCGAGAGTGTCGGACTTGGCAGCAAGAAGGGTTAGGTGCATGTACTGCATATGGTCGTCCATGAATGACACATAGTACCTCTTGTGTCCAGGGGTTTGGACATCGGATGGCCCCCAAACGTCGCTGTGGACCTCGTCACCGAAGGTATCACAGCGCTGCAGCTCACAGACATGCCCTATAGGTTTGTGAATCACCTTTCCATATTCACAGGACTCACACTGACCCATTGTTTGATGCACAGGGTCCAGCTTAATGCCTTTGACCATGTCCTTCGCAAGCATGTCGCAGATCATACTCGGTATGATGTGGGATAGACAGGCATGCAGTTCCAGCATGGTGAGTACATCCGGCGCGCTGGCAGCTCCTGTAAAAGGCTGACTTGTGGTGCGTTTCACCTGATACAGGCCATTGCTAACAGGGACTTCGCCGATCAGGCGCTTCTGGGGGTTGAAGATTCCGCAAACAGATTCGCGGAACAGCACTGCGTAGCCTGCAGCTGCGAGCCTACTAATCGAGATAAGGGTCACCCCCATAGATAGTGCATATAGCACGTTCTTTAAAAGAACTCGTGTGGTTGACTTTCCGTTCGGTAGCTCAATGTATAGGTCTCTGCGTCCGATGGCATCAAAAGTGCGCTTGTCGGCGGCTCGTATAGGCTTGGGTGGTATAGGAGTGAAATTGACGAATAGGTCGTGATATGGAGACAAGTGCTGTGATGCACCGCTGTCATACAACTCAATGGTTGCTGACGCGTCGGAATGGGCAAGGACAGCAAAGGGGATAGAAGTAACAGCATCTGGTACCTCAGCAATGGACTTGGGGCTCTCGACAAACCATACTCCGTCAGGTTCGGTGTCTTTGGCAGCAACATGTGCGCTCTTCGAAGACTTCGCATTCGAGTCTTTGATTCTCTTTCCCCTCGACTTCCAACCCTTTGGCGCTTGGTTGTGTTTTCCTCCGCCCTCTTCCTAGCAGTCGCGTGTTTGGTGGCCATGCCATCCACAGTTGTTACAATCACCGTTGAACCTCTGAGTATGTTCCCTTTTTCCCTTTGTGTCCGCATTCAAAGCTGCATCCTCCTTTTCCCCTTTAGGTTTTATGGTTTCTTGCATGACAAGTTGGTCGTAGGTCTTGATGACCATCCTGATGAGTTCCAAACTTTCAACTTGGCGACTTTGCCAGTGCATGTTGGACGATACAGAGGTGAGTAGTGCATTGTAGGTGTGTGGCAGGGATGCGAAAATAATATTGAATAGGTCGGTTTCGGGGATCGGGTGCCCTATGGATGCAAGCTCCTCGCAAAGAAGCTTCACCTTCTTAAAATGGGCCCGCGCATCCCCACCTTCCTTCAGCTTTAACTCGCCCAGCTGCCGCCTCATTTTGACACCGATAACAAGTGACCGGCTTCCAAACTTCTTGGTCAAGACCTTGAAGTACTCGTGCACGGTGTCCTTTGACATAAGGTCAATGAAAATGGAGTTGGGGAGGGTGATGGCAATCTGCTGCTGCATAATGGCGTCTTCTTTGACCCATTTTTTGTCGGCAGCTGGGTATTCTTTTACTGCTTTTATTTCGTCTGCGGTTGATGGTTTCCAGCCACTAGGTTGTCCTATTTCGGGGTCGACTGATCTAGGCTTACTTCCGTCCAGGTACCCTTTCAGTCCTTGTGCTGTGAGTGAAACTTTGAGTCACCTCTTCCATAGAGGCCATTGCTTCCCTGAAGCATCCAGCTTTGGGACCTCGAGTACTCTGTCTCCGACTCTCAAGTTCGACATTCTTCATCTTTGGTGAGGCTTTGGGGTAGGCTGTTTTTGTAGTCTGTTTTAGAGTTAAGCACCAGGGCTCATAACCTGTAGATAATGCTAAGTCTCAGTAGACTATGGTTAGAGTCAACTGTATTACCTGTAGATGATGCTAAGTCTACAGTAGAGTAAGTATATATAATAGTGATGTATAGTGAGTGTCTTACCTCAGTAGACTATGGTTAGAGTCAACTGAGGTATGGTACTGTGACAAGCGAGTAAAAGTATCAGCTTATGTAAGCTACCTAATACAGAAGTGAGCAGTTGAACTCCAACAGGTGATTGGCCTGAGTGGTTGCAACACCAATATCTCAGATTTATGTTCGGAGAATCACCTATTGCTCCTCATGTCACCAACATCGATAACCCCTACCAATCAACAGTAGAATATTTCATACAACCACCCATCTTCATCTCTTTCCCTCCCCTCTCCAAAATACAACATGTCCATCGACCTCATCATTCTCGTCACCTTGCTGCAGCAGCAAATGCAAGAGCAGAATGCTGCAATCGTGGTGCTAACCATGCAAGCTTAGCAAGCCGAGATAAGAACTGTGGCTGCCAAAAACATGGCTGCTGCAGGTACAAAGACCACCACCACTAGGGTGGACAAAAAGATATCTGTTGTGCCTGACCCAGGCATCTATGATGGGTCTTATAACCACTTTGAGGAGTGGACCACCAAGATGGGGGTCTTTCTCAAAATGAACTCTAAAGCATACTCCTCGGAAAAGGAAAAGTGCTTGGCCACACTGTCAAGAATATGATCGGTGAAAACCGAAGACAAGAATGGTGTGGGCAGCTGGGCTCATAATCAAATGAACAAATACCGGAGAGCAGGAGAATACCCAAATTATGTAGTCTTGATGGAGATGCTGAAAAAGCAGTTTTCATTAGGAAACCACAAAGACATCACCTTGAGGAAACTCATGGCTTTAAAACAAGGAGTGTCCAAAAGGATGCAGGTTTATTTGACCAAATGGATGGCCCTGCATGATGAAGCCCAATGCAGGGACTATATGGGTACTGCCTTGTTGGAGCAGAATGCCTGACAAGATATCATTTGACAAATCTTCATCAACAATCAAAGATGCAGGACCATTAGCAATTATGTAGTCATACTGCAATGCTATGCAGAGGCAATAGAAGCCTTCAAATATCGAAAGGGACCCCACAAGAACCCCAATGCCATGCAGGTGGATGTCGTCCACCAAGCATGTGAAGAACCATTAGACTTTGAAGGAGGATCCAAATCCTTTGCTGCCACAGTAGCATCAACCTCAGAAGCCTATGAAACCAGCATCAATGCCATAGGATGCTACAACTGTGGCAAGGATGGTCATTGGGCATGTGATTGCAAGGCAGCCTCCACTCACTGCACAGAATGTGGGTTCTCGTGTGAAGGACATCACAAAGAATGCTCGAAATTTGGAAAGAAGGCCCACACTGTGGAGACAACCACGTCAATAAACAACAACTGTTGGCAATGACAAAACCTATACAGGAATTGCACTAGGTCACCCACAATCAAACGAAACTCAAGGGAGGGACTATGTTAGGTTGGGAATCAACCAAAACAGACTGAAGAGTCTGGCTGGTGCTGCATTCAATATATACTACAAGACACATGTCCTACATGAGGCTACATTAGGGCAAGTGTGAGATAAAGTATGACGTATCTTGAGAGTACTAAGGTTAAATAGACCATGAGGTTACCATGAGGAGCACAGGTTATGTGCTCCATGAGGTGAACATGAGGCAAACCAGTGCACACATGTGAACAATCAGGCAAAGCTATGTGCCATGCGTTTACAATGTTTTTGTCTAGACTATTGTGACGTCATAGGTTCTAGACCTCGATCACGTGACTCGATAAGATGACTGCAAGCACTAATCTAATCCGATAAGATAAGATAAAATAGACATGCACTTAGATGAGATGACTCGAGCACTTAAGACTTAGGTTAAAAATGAGGGTCGTAACAACAACCCACTTACTGTATAAAGCCCTAGCAGCCTAATTGGAAAAAGGCAATTGCTAGTATGGACTTAGAGGCTGCACAAGCCTATTTTTGTGACATGGCTGTGATGCAGGGAAAAGCCCAGTGAGACCCTTATCAGGTAAAGGAGTCTCACCCCTGACAAACAATATTTCTTCTTCCATTTCTTTATGTACTTGATGCCTAGACAGTGCTAGTACAAATTCAATTTCTTTACCTTGTAAAAATAGTTTTAGTCTTCTCGATCTCCATGTAATTATAGGTAGCAATATGGATAGCTCTTTCTCCCTTTCTCCTTCATCTCATTGTGGTAGCCTACCAGATGAAATAACCGAAGCAGCATTTTCGAAAGAGTGTGGTCACTGGGATGTGACACTTAATTCTGCTTATAAAGAAAAAAATATTTCTCTTTAGAACCCAACTGATCAAAAAGTGCGCATGCTCAAGCCACTTAGAGAAATAATCCTAAAAATTGACATAATACAAAAGACAAGAACATCACCATCAACACCCTACTGGATAGTGGTGCTAATGGCATATTTATCAATATGGATTGGGCTAAAAAAAGCTGCATTCCTCTCACCCCTTTGGAAAACATGGTACCTGTCTACAACATGGATGAAACCATTAACTCTGCTGGTGGTATAGCCTACACATGCACCCTCATTATAAACTATCAGGGACATCGGGAGAAAGTAATTGCAAATGTTATCAATCTTGGCTGGAATCAGATGATTCTCAGATACACATGGTTAAGGGACCACAATCCCTCTATTGATTGGACCCTAGGGCATGTGCGAATGAACAAATGTCTGATGTCATGCAAACTATTGAAAACCATATATGGTGATAGGATTGAAGATAGAGAAAAGAAATACATCGCCAGTATGTATAATGAAAAATTTACATTGCCTGATCCGAACTCAGACAACACATTTAAACTCATTCCTGAGCAATATAGATAATATCTTGATGTTTTTTCTGAAAAAGTATCAGAATGCCTACCTGAATGTAAAGCTTGGAATCACACAGTAGATCTTAAAACTGATTTTGTATCTAAAAAGGGAAGAATGATCCCACTTGGCCCAGCTGAACAAGATGAGGTCAAAACATTTGTAAATGAGCAATTAAAGAAGGGTTACATCCGACCTTCTAAATCACCTCAGACATCACTGTTATTCTTTATTCCTAAAAAGGATGGCAAGAAGTGTATGGTCATGGATTATAGATATCTCAACAAAGGCATGGTTAAAAATAACTACCCCCTTCTGTTGATCTCACAAATCATAGATAAGCTCAAAGGAGCTACAGTAAATTGTTTACCAAAATGGATCTGAGATGGGGATATAATAATATTCACATCAAAAAAGGCCACAAATGGAAAGAAGCCTTCATCTGCCACCTAGAGGCCTTTGAATCAACTATAATGTTCTTTGGCATGTGTAATAGTCCCACCACATTTCAACAAATGATGAACGAAATCTTTGCTGACATGGATAATATCGTCATTATTTATATGGATGATTTATTAATCTTCTTGAAACACAATGATGTGGTTAAACATCACAAAGCAGTATAAAGAGTACTTCAGAGACTTTGCAAGAATGACCTATTTGTTAAACCATCAAAGTGCTTCTTCGAAGTAACCAAAGTAGACATGCTAGGAATGGATGTATTGGAAGATGGAATCTTGATGAGCAAAAATAAGCTTGATGGAATTGCATCATGGCCAGTTCTCCACAATGTAAAAGGAGATAGAAGCTTCTTGGGGTTAGCCAACTTCTATTGATGCTTCATTGAGAATTACTCCCTAATTGCACATCCCTTGCATGACTTAACAAAGAAAGATCAACCCTGGTGCTGGGGAAATGCACAACAACTAGCATTCAATAATTTAAAAGAAAAGTTTACTAGTGCACCCATCTTGGCATATCCGGACAACATGACCCCTTATTGTGTTGAATGCGATGCATCAGATTACGCCACTAGTGCAGTGTTATCTACCCTTAAGGAAGATAAATGGCACCCTGTCGCATATATGTTACACTCCATGACACCTGAACAGCAAAATTATCCAATCGCTGATAAAGAAATGCTCACAATCATTCTCTCTCTCTCAAGCAATGGAGACATCATCTAGAAGGAGCATGACATCAGTTTGAGATATGGACAGATCATAAAAACCTACAATATTTTATGACCTCACAAGATCTGAACTGCAGACAAGCTCAATGGGCTCAATATCTCTCTTATTTCGATTATTTATTAGTAAATAAACCTGGCACTGCAATAGGAAAAGCAGATGCCTTATCTAGAAGAGAAGACCATAAAGTAGGAATAGAAAATAATAACAAAAATACTGTCATGATAGATAGTTTAAAAATACGTAGTGTACAAGAAATAGAACTCTTTGTTACAAACCTTGTCTTGCAACCTAGCTTTAGTGCTCCTTATCTTATCTAAGCGCGCGCCAATCTTATCTAATCAATCAAGCGCTCAATCTATATCTAATCCAGTCACGTGACATAGTCTAGACCATTATGATGTCACATCTCATGGCTAGTGCATGCTACAAGCATGGTAGCCTCATTGCATAGTTCTAGACCACCATTCTCACGAGTGTGTGAGTCATTAATATATATACAGTAGATAGTCACATGGTACATCATAGCATCAGTAAGCACCGGCCCTAAACCAGCCTCATTGTAACCTCATGTAACTTAGTATATATACAATGCCAGTCCAGCCAGACTCCTTAGTCTGTTCTGGTTGATTTTCCACCCAAACAGTTTCCTTTGGCCCTTGTCTTGTCTTTGAGGTGACTGAAGCCTTCTTGGTTTTGGTGTTGCCAACACTCTTCAACAGAATAAAAATAGAACACAAGAAACTTACTATAGCAGAAGAATCAGTGTACAAAAATGGATTATGGGAATATGATGGAAAGATATGGATACCTAGGAATTTGCACATGGAAGTAATGATGCAATTTCATGATCATCCACTTGCTGGACATAAAGGCCTGAATAAAACAGGAACCTGTCACCCACTATTACAAATGGCCTGGCATGAAGTCAGATATAGAAACATATTGCAAATCTTGTGATTGATGTGCTTGTATGAAGCCTTTGAAGAAAGCACCTGCAGAAAAACTGCAATCCTTACCAGTAGCATTGGGACCTTGGAAAGACATGTCAGCTGACTTTGTCACTGGCTTTCCTGAATCACATGGATATGATAGTGTGCTTGTAGTGGTGGATCACTTCTCTAAAGAAGTAGCTCTTATCCCCACTACTAAATCAGTCACAGCACAGAAAACAGCACAATTGTATAAAGACTATGTGTGGAAACACTATGGTTTGCCTGATTCTATCGTATCCAATCGAGGTCCACAGTTCACTGGACAAATGATGATCAACCTTCTGAAAATGTCCACTGCCTATCATCTGCAGACAGATGGACAAACAGAGTGTATTAACAGAGAATTGAACCAATATCTCCACTTGTTTGCCACTAAAAAGCAATCGCAGTGAGTTGAATGGCTTGCCTTGGCTCAATTCAACTTCAACAATACAAAGTCGTCATCTACTGGATTTACTCCATTCCAGCTTACAAAAATGTTTACTCCTTGTATGGATATAGAACCAAAGATAGTGGAATCACCTGCTGCATGTTACAAACCCTCTTTTGCAACCTAGCTTTAGCACTTGTTATCTCATCTTATATTATCTAACGCACTTCAATCTTATCTAATCAGCAAGCATCCAATCTATATCTTATTGTGTCACATGACTTGAGCCTAGACCACTATGATGTCATACCTCATGGCTAGCACATGCTAAAGGCATGGTAGCCTCACATTGTAGTTCTAGACCATGATTCCCACGAGCATGTGAACACTTAGTACATATATAGTAGATAGTCTCATGATATGTCATAGCATCAGTAAGCACCAGCTCTAAAGCCACCTCATTGTAGCCTCATGGCAAGTAGTATATAACAATACAAGTACCAGCCAGACACTCCAGTCTGTTCTGGTTGATTTCCAGCCTAAACCTCTCCTTGAGTCCCTAGTCTTGTAGTGGTGACCTAGTAACCTTAACTGTATAGTTTTGGTTGTTGCCAACACTGCAGAAGCATTCATGTCCAATATGAAAGCCAACCTTGAGTCTGCTAAATTGAATCTTGAATCTACTTGTGCCAAAATGTCACTTCAGGCCGATAAATCTTGATCAGATGCTTCTGATTACAAAATTGGAGATCTTGTTCTATTGTTATCAGAACACTTGGCTATAGCCGATAGACCCTCTTGGAAGTTAACTAAGAAGTGAATTGGATCTTATTAGGTCACAAACATGTATATGAACTCTGTGGAATTGTTATTCCCTAAGTCAATCACTGCTCGTAACATCGTGAATGTCTCACACATTAAACCTTATATTGAACCTCTTGATGGGCAGCCCACTGTATGTTCTGGCTCTATCTCCATTGACAATAAAGGTCACAAAGAGTTTGAAATTGAATACATTGTGGATTCTTGCCCTATTGGTCACAGTTTCTAATACTTGATTCATTGGAAAGGTTATAATGATTCTTGTCAAATCTGGAAAGCTGCATCTTCTATTGCTAAACATGGCAAAGATGTTATTGCATTGTTTCACAAGAAAAATCCTAGTGCACCTCAGCATTTGAACATGTCTCGTGCTTTGTTCCAGGGTGTTTTTAATACTTTTGTGATCAACTTTACTTCTGGATCGACTGAATATTGAGATCTGTTCCTGGATTATTCCTTGCAATTTCTCTTGGTGATCTGGAATCTTGCTCCTAGAAGGGGGGTAATGTTATAAACCCTCTTTTGCAACCTAGCTTTAATGCTCATTATCTTATTTTATCTTATCTAAGCATGCACCAATCTTATCTGATCAGCCAAGCGCCCAATCTATATCTTATCTTGTCACATAACACAGTCTAGACCATCATGATGTCATACCTCATGATTAGTGCATGTTTAAGGCATGGTAACCTCATGGCATAGTTCTAGACCATTATTCCCATGAACATGTGAACACTTAATACATATATAGTAGTTTATCTCACGATATGTTATAGCATCAGTAAGCACCAGCCCTAAAGCTGCCTCATTGTAGCCTCATGTATTATAGTATATAACAATGCCAGTACCAGCCAGACACTCCAGTCTGTTCTGGTTGATTTCCACCTAGATATTCCCCTTGTTTCTGAGTTCTTGTCTTTGAGGTGACTGAAGCCTTATTGGTTTCAGTGTTGCCAACATTGTGTCGCCACACATTGCTTAATTGTAATTTGTGATCCACCGCATAAGGAACATCTGGATTCATTCCTTGAAACCTTGTTTCATAGACATGAGGTGCCTTACTGCCAGGTCATGCTTATTGCCCATGGTGAATCTTTGACATAAGATCTGTTTGATTTCTGCCATGTCAGGCCATCAATATTCCATGGTCTTCGTCTTTTTAATTTCATTACTGGCCCAGGCACCCGCACTGTTTTTGTCTCTTTCTTTAGTTGATCCGATTTGGACCAACACTGCATATGTTCTGTGCTTATCCTTTGGATAAGCCTCCTTGTTCATCTTGAGGTAGACCTCCATCTTGGTCCACCATTCCTCAAAACAATTATAGGCACTGTTGAAACTGCCTGGGTCAGGAACAATGGTGACATTTTTATTGACTGTTGTAGAGATGGTCCCTCTATCGATGGCATCTATGGCCTCCTTTGCTTTTGTCTGTGCTATGTCAGACTCGTTTTCGGCTCTCAACAGCCAATCCTTCAGTGTCTGGTTCTTGGCTCACTTAATTGAGCCATAATAGCTATGAGTTATTTGGCTATTTCTGTCAATGACATCTTGTGGGGAAGGAAGAGGGTGATGGATTACAAATTCGGCAGTTACTTCATATCCATGTTTTTCGCTTAAATCGTTGACTGGGGGTCCTTGGCTGACGAGGGAGTCAAGAAATTGTTTTCTTAGCCAGTAAGGCCAAGTGTCAAGGTCAATGATGTTGTGAAGCTGTCAGTGCTTCTCAGGCAATCACACAGGGTCTGGGATTTCTTCCCACTGAGGTACTGGTTGTCTTTCTCTAGTACTGAAGTTTACTAGTAAGAAGTCGATAATATCGCCATTGAAATCCAGCGTAGCTATTGGGGTAGGGGAGTGGTTCCTACCTTTCCTATATCATGTGATACTTACGAAGAGACCAGCAGTGATTTTAACTTGGGTGATACTTATGAAGAGACCAGCACCAAGTTACCTACAAGTAACTATTAAAAAAAAATACCAGAGTCACAAGCTCTGGACATGGATCAAGGGTAGAGTCAAGGAACTGGAAGTTCCTGGCTATGGCACAGATTTAGCTCTGTTTAGGCTGCAAATCTTACAAAAAAAATCATGATTCTGTTGTTTGCACAGTTTCAACTCCACTGTGCTGACCCCCTATGCACTAAGGGTTTGATCCTTATTTTTCTGCAGTCAGAAGGGTCCACTTGAATGCAATCTACCCTGACAATGCAAACAGAAGTGACGCTGGACCAGTGTATGTGCAGCAGTGGGGATGTGGTTGCTTTTCACAGAGAGCAACCTGCTTGAGGGTTCTTGTTTATACTCGCAATGATAGAGTGATCTCCCTTAAGTCTGAGATCCGACTATAGCCACAGCAGGTAAAAAGAAAAGCAAGAACATGTGTCAGGAAATTTTTTCGAAATAAAGTTTGTGACAATAGGTGGTCATTGACAAAATGAAGTGGATAGTAGAAAGAGTCTTATTCTAATGAAGGCAACCTTAATCACAAGGACTAGGCACCTCAACTAGATACAAGGTAGAAGAGAGGGAACTGATTAGATCAAGAGAATCCCACCAGAACAAGACTGGCTTGTTTGGTTGCTGCATTTAATTATTTATACTACAGGTACATGCACACAGACCAAGCTATATCTGACACTATCTACTATATAAAGGTATACATGTTCTCATGAATGTGAGAAAAAAAAAAAAAGTGAGGCTATGCATCAAATGGAAGAGAAGCCAAGCAGAAATGAAAAGAAGCTGTCCTCATGTAAAACATGTGTAGAGTCTAGCCTATGACATCACTGATAAGATAGAAGGACAAGATAAGAGATAGGCACTTCGATAAGATGAGATTAGATAAGAAATAGGTGCTCCGATAAGATGAGATTAGATAAGATTGGTGCCGAGATAAAATTAGATAAGGGATCAGGATGTGAGATTTGCAACAATGACAATGTTGGCAATGACAAATCCTATACAGGAAATGCACTAGGTCACCACCAAAATACTAAGACTGAGGGACTATTGATGGTCAGAAATCAACCAGAACAGACTAAGAAGTCTAGCTGGTACTTACATTGTTATATACTATAAAACATGTGTCTACCATGAGGTCTGTTTAGGGCCGGTGCTTACTGATATGATGGTGTAGCATGAGACTATCTACTATATATATACTAATGACTCACATGTTCATGAAAGCAGTGGTCTAGAACTATGCAATGAGGTTACCATGCCTTAAACATGTGCTAACCATGAGGTCTGATGTCATAATGGTCTAGATCCAAGTCACATGATGGGATAAGATAAGATTGAGCACTAAGATGTGATAAGATAATGATAAGATTGGCATGCACTTAGATAAGATCTGGTGCATAAAGCTAGGTTGCAAGACTGTTACGACTCTCTTTTTTTGATCTAAAGTCTTAAGCACTCGAGTTATCTTATCTAGGCACGCATCAATCTTATCTTATCTTATTAGATTAGATTAGCGCTTGCAGTCATCTTATCAAGTCATGTGATCAAGGTCTAGAACCTATGACATCACAAATGGTCTAGAACATGATGTCATATGATGTCACAACACATTGCATCAGCATGGCACACAGCTCTGCCTCATTGTCACCTTATGGATCACAGAACCTGTGCTCCTCATGGCTAGTGCATGCTTGATGCATGGTAGCCTCATTGTAGTCTAACCTTATTTAATTATATCACTCTCATGACAGTGAGATCTAGTTACATGCTTATCCTAAAGTAGCCTCATGTAGAACATGTGTACTGTAGTATATAATGAATGCAGCACCAGCCAGACTTCTTAGTCTGTTCTGGTTGATTCCGGACCATAACTTGCCCCCTCCTTGAGTGTGCTTCGATTGTGGGTGACTTAGTGCCATTTCTGTATAGATTTGGTTGTTGCCAACAAAAGAACAGACTTATTCTTCACTACCTCACCTGACACCAGTACATGTGTCATGACCTTCAAACCTATTGAGGCCCTCATTGCGCTGTTTCCCCTCTTGCTTGTTATTGCTGTGTTATAGTCAGATCCCAGACTTAAGGAAGACCCCTCACATTGAGGCTAAGAGAACCCTTGACCAGGCTACCATCTCCGAAAAGCAATCAGATCCACACTGCTGTTTATATGCTGGTCCAGTTCACATTGTCAGAGTAGATCCCATTTGAGGGAACCCTTCTGACCACTAGTAAATAAGGATCAATCCCTTAGTGCATAGTGGGTCAGCACAGCGGAGTTGAACCATGCAAATGACAGAATAGTGAGCTTCTTCTGTTAAGACTCACAGTCTCAGCATACTAAAACGTCAGCCGTAGCCAGGCAGTTATCTGTTTCCTCAACTTCTACCATCAACATACGTTGAAGCTCATGACCTCATATTGCTTTTACAGATTTGAATGAGTTGAGAAGGACTCTTCATGAGATCCCCCTCATCAACAAGATTTAGTATTTGGAAGTTGGTCTCTTCGTGAGCATCACATTCAAAATATATTATAATACCCTCTTCGAAAACTGCTATTTAGCAGAACACCCCATACTCCCAGTTCCTCGTCTTCCTCTGTTTGAATCTGAGGTTGACCCAAATGATAACACATTTAGTTGTGAAGAATTCATGCTAGAATATGAAGAAGAGGCCTGAGTGGCTCCATCATCAATATCTTTGTTTCTATTTCTACGACTCCTCCATTGCACATATCTCTGAGAATCCATACAATGCCTCGGTAGAGTTTAAAGTACAAGAACCAACTGCACCTTCTCCATTGATACCCATCCTCATAATCAAAAATATCCAACTTCAAAGATCAGCTTGCCTTGCTGCAGCAGCAGCTCACCTTTATGAACAAGGCCTTGCAAAGGGCAACCAACTCAGCTCAGATAGCCAAAGCAAGGGCTCTAGCAGCCAAAAATGCCGTGGCAAGGCCACCACCACAAGTAAAAGTAGAAAAGAAGATCTCAGTTGTCCCTGACCCGGGCAACTATGATGGTACCTACAATCGCTTCAATGAGTGGTGGGTGAAAATGCAGGTGTTTATTGAGATGAACAGTGAGGCCTATCCCACTGATAAAGAGAAAACAATGGCAATGCTGGCAAGGATCGGGTCTCTCAGAGATCAAGACAAAATTGGTGTGGGATCATGGGCCCATAACCAAATGATGAAATGTAGAGAGACAGGGCAGTACCCTGACTCCAATACCATGATTAAAGCCCTCCGCTTTCATTTCCAAGTCGGAAACAACAAGGACATTGCGCTCCAAAAACTCATGGCCCTTAAACAAAGCCAAAATGAATGTATGCAGGTTTTCCTTACTAAATGGATGACCTTATACGATGAAACCAGATGCGGAGATTACATGGGCACCATGCTGCTCAAGCAAAACATGTGACAAGACATAATTCATCAAGTATATATTGACAACACAAGGGAAGGGCATGTGCAGAATTATATCCTCACACTATAATGATATGGAGAAGCAATAGAAGCCTTCAAACATCGAAAAACGTCTCAAAGAGATTCTAATGCCATGGAGGTGGATGTCATCCACCAGGCTTGGAAAGAACCCTTCAAATTTGGAGGAGGATCCAAATTGTTTGTGGCAGCCATTGCTGAAACCAAGAAGGTACAAGCCACAGGTATCTTATTCTGTTATAACTATGGGAAAAATGGTCATATGGCCAAAAATTGCAAAGTGCCTTCCACTTACTGCGTAGAATGTGGTTTCTCTAGAGGCGGACACCATAAAATGTGTTTCAAATTAAACAAAAAAGTCAGAACCACCGGAGAGAAAACTCCGTCATCAAGTTCCACCTTGTTCTATAAAAAAGGCCTGGATGGTATGGACCTTGATGCCATTAGGGCATATATAGCAGATCGTAAGGTGGCAGAAAAAGCCTAAGGGAACCCCTATTGGGTAAGGGTCCCTCCTAGCCATCCATAGTAGATAGTGATAGTAGTATAAATAAGAGAGCTCGATGCCTAGATAGTGCTAGCTCGTTTCATTTTGATTTCACTCGCAATTGTTTCAATTCTTTTTCCTCTTTAGAAAATAACCTCATATTAGATAGTCATGTTCCTAGTTCTTTCTCTGTTTCTTCTTTTATTTCGTCTGCACAATGTGGTAGCCTACCTGCAGACAAAACCAAAACAGCATCTCATATTGAGCATGGCCCCAGTAAAAGGGTACTTAATTCTGTTAATAAAGAAAAAAATAAATCTCCTGATCATAGCCTGAATGATCGAAGAGTGCGCTCATTGAAGCCTCTTTGGGAAATCACCTTAAAAATTGATATAATTGAGAATCACACAAAAAAATCTTGCAACACCCTGCTAAACAGTGGCACCAATGGCATATTTATAGACACTGAATGGGCCAAGAAAAATAGAAGCCCTCTGAAGCCCTTAGAACTAGTTGTTCCTGTTTACAATGTAGACGGAACTCTAAATGCTGCTGGTGGTATTGCATACCAAACAGATCTCGTGATCAACTATATGGGTCATTGTGAGAAGGTCACAGCAGATGTGACAAACCTTGGATGAAACGAAATGATCCTTGGATATACATGGTTAAGGGACCACAATCCTGATATTGATTAGACCATTGGAGCTGTAAAGCTCAATAGATGCCCCTCTTCATACAAAGCCTTGCAATGAATGGTGCTTTCTTGTACTGAAGAACATGAACAAGCATATCGAACTGCCAACCTCATAAACAACTTCCCAGTTAATCAGAAAGTTGAATATGAAGATGTGTTTAAACTAGTACCAAAACAGTATTATGAATACTTAGATGTATTCTCTGAGAAAGTATCCAAAAGATTGCCACTTAGAAAGCCTTGGGATTATGCAGTAGATCTTAAGCCAGATTTTTTGCCAAAGAAGGGTAGATTGATATCATTGGGACCTGCAGAACAGGATGAAGTCAAAAGCTTCATGGAAGAACAGTTAAAGAAGGGTTATATTCGACCTTCAAAATCACCACAGACATCTCCTGTCTTTTTCATTCCTAAAAAGGATGGAAAGAAGCGCATGGTCATGGACTATAGATATCTGAATGAGGGCACAGTTAAAAACAATTATCTGTTGCCATTAATCTCACAGATAATTGACAAAGCTCCAAGGAGCTAAATTTTTTACCAAGATGGATCTTAGATGGGGATATAACAATGTCCAAATCAAAGAAGGCGATGAATGGAAAGGCACCTTCATTTGTCATTTAGAGGCCTTCGAGCCTACAGTAATGTTCTTTGGGATGTGCAATAGCCCTGTGACATTCCAACAAATAATGAATGAAATCTTCACTAATATGGACAATATTGTAATTATCTACATTGATGATCTTATGATCTTTTCAAAACACAATGACATAGCAAAGCATAGAGAAGCCGTACGAAGAGTACTTCGAAAGCTTCACAAGAATGATCTATTTGTAAAACCCTCAAAATGCTTCTTTGAAGTAACAAAAGTGGATATGCTAGGCATTGATGTATCAGCAGACGGTATCACCATGAGTAAAAACAAGCTTGATGGTATCACCTCATGGCCAGCTCCCACCAATGTGAAAGAAGTTTGCAGCTTCTTGGGTTTAGCCAACTTTTATAGACATTTCATTAAAGATTACTTGCTTATTGCTTGACCATTGCATGAATTGACAAAGAAAGATCAACCTTGGCATTGGTCATCTGCACAATAAAGTGCATTTGACACATTGAAAGAGAGATTTACTAGTGCATCTGTGTTAGCTTATCCAGATAATACTACACCTTATCGTCTAGAATGTGATGCTTCAGACTTTGCAACTGGAGCCATATTGTCCATGATCATAGAAGACAAATGGCATTCAGTAGCATTTATGTCACACTCGATGACACCTGAACAAAGAAACTATCTGATAGCTGATAAAGAAATTCTAGCAATAGAGTTGGCGCTAGAACAATGGCATTATCATCTAGAAGGAGCCAGACATCAGTTTGAAATTTGGACAGATCATAAAAACCTACAATATTTTATGACATCTCAAGATCTGAACAGAAGACAAGCTAGATGGGCTCAATATCTCTCTAGGTTCGATTACATATTGATCAACAAACCAGGAACTGCTATGGAAAAGGCAAATGCCTTATCCCGACGAGAAGATCATAGACAGGGAACAGAACATGATAATAAACAAATGATTTTTATCCCTGAATCTTGTATATGTTCTATAGAAGAAATGGATTTGTTTGATAAAATCAAATATTGGCATGCTGGGGTTAACCACCCTGATGGATCCATTCTCTGTGAAGGATTATGGTGTTATGATGGAAAGTTATGGGTATCTAGTGAATTGCACATGGAAGTAATAATGCAATTTCATGATCATCCAATTGCTGGTCACAAAAGCTTGGAAAAGACACTCAAACTTGCTTCTTGCTACTATAAGTGGCCAGGAATGAAATCAGACATTGAAAAATATTGCAAAGCATGTGATAGGTGTGCGCACATGAGGCCCACAAACATAGCCCCAGCTGGAAAGTTACAACCACTGGAACTGCCAAAAGCACCATGGATGGATATAAGCGCCAACTTTATAACTGGTCTTCCTATATCAAAAGGAAAAGATAGCATATTGGTTGTAGTGGATCGCTTCTCTAAAGAAGTCGTATTAATCCCTACCAACCAAACTGTGACAGTGTTATAAACTGCTGAATTGTATAGAGACGATGTGTGGAAATACCATGGTTTACCAAACTCTATAGTCTCTGATAGAGGACCACAGTTTGCTAGCCAGACTATGGTCGATTTATTGAAACTCCTGAAAATTGAAAATCAGATGTCTACAGCATATCATCCTCAAACAGATGGACAAACTGAACATGTCAACAGAGAACTTGCTCAAATTTTGAGACTCTTCATTGCTGAGAAACAAAGTGATTGGATAGATTGGCTTTCATTAGCACAATTCAACCTTAATAACACACAATCATCGTTAACGAAATTCTCGCTGTTCTAATTGACAAAAATGTATAGTCCTTGTATGGGTTTCAAACCCACATCTGTAAAGAGCTCTGCAGCATGTGACTTTGCTGCTGATATGAAATCTGCTCATGATAACATGGAGAAAAATAGAGAAAAAATGCACCTTCAGGCAAACAAACATAGATCGGAGGCACCTGGATACAAACCTGGTGATTTCATGTGGTTATCCACCAAACATCTTGACATTGCCAATAGACCCTCAAAAAAGCTTACAGAACAATGGATTGGACCTTATCAGGTTGTTAAAACATATGGCAATGCAGTGGAACTTCTGTTCCCCAAAACTATTTGTGCTTGCCCAATTGTTAATGTTTCTTGAGTTAAACCTCATGTTGAGCCACTTGAAAATCAACCCATTGTCCATTCTGGTCCTGTGACTGTGAATAATGAAGGATCGGAAGAATACAAGATTGACTATATTGTGAATTCTCGACCTGTTAGTCATGGTTTCCAATACCTCATTCATTGGAAAGGATACAATGAGTCTAAGCATACTTGGCAAGCTGCCTCATCCTTGGAAAATGCTAAAGATGTGATTAATGACTTTCATTGCAAATTCCCTAATGCTCCTCACTGATTGAAAATATCTCATGGTCTCTTCAATCAGGTTTTTAGGCATTAGCTCATTAACTTCACCTCTGGTTCTACTGATTATTGATCTGGAATCTCAACCCTAGTTGGGGGGTGATGTTATGACCCTCCTTTTTGACCTAAAGTCTTAAGCACTCAAGTTATCTTATCTAAGTGTGCATCTATCTTATCTTATCTTATTGGATTAGATAAGCGCTTGCAGTCATCTTATCAAGTCACGTGATCAAGGTCTAGAACCTATGACATCACAAATGGTCTAGAATATGATGTCATATAATGTCACAACACTGTTACATTTCATCATTTCTTTTTCTTTCTTTCACTTGTTCTCACTACAGACTACCAAGTCTCTGCATTCGAACCACACTTAGGCTGTTCTTTTCTTCTATGATGACATATACCCTTGACCCTATCTACCTTAGTCATCATTTCCACCATGACTCACACTGATGCATCCACAGTCATGATGACTTATTTTCTTTGCAACCATTACTCATCTGCAGTATTCTGACTCATCTTCACACTGTGGATTACTCATCATCCTTCCACCATGTTCCATGGTGTTCCATTCGATTAGTTATCTTCATTTCCCTGTACTTATATGAACCCTTTCATACCGTCCATATTCCCTAAGCTAGATCTCCTCTTACCTCTGTACTTCTTTGTACTTCGGTAACCCCTGCAATCTAGCCACCCCTCGTCTCCTCCCTTCACTGGATGAACCTCTGTGTGTCTTCATCCTACACTTGACTGGATGCTAGACTCATAACACTTCACTTGATTGTGTTACAGTCATCTCTACAATCGATAGAATGACCTCTGCGACTGCCACCCCAAAGCGGTACCCTTCGTCCCTCAACCCCTTTGTTACTCAGAGGCTATGCTCGTTCCTACCCAGACCAAGCGTAACAAAAGATCTAGCTTTTTCAGAACGGTCACCATCGCCGTGAACTGCCACCATTTCTCAACCACCTCGTAACCCTGATCTCCATCGCTTAAGGCAGCAACCCTCTGTTCCTTACCCCGTTGAAACCTCACCAGAACTCTCTGCCCACTCCAGCCTCGAAGAAAACCCTTCGGAGCCTGACATCCTCATTCCTTCTTCCGAAGACGAGGATCAAATGTTGTCCCTATCTCTCCACCTGCAAATGGCTCTCTCACTATCCCCCAACTCCACTTCTCCTTCTTCCACTCCCATCCAACCACCGCCCCCCATGTCCAAACCCACCAAGCTTCACATTGCCACCCCCGAACACTTCAATGGCTCTTATACCAAGGCCATGCCCTGGCTCTTCTCGGTTAACTTCTATCTGGAGGTTAATAAAGAAGTATACAACACTGATGAGAAGAAAATTGCCTTTGCTCTCTTGTTCATGACCAAAGGATCTGCTTCTACTTGGGCCCAAATCTTTTGACAAAACTCCATCCATGATAATGGAACCATTGTTATGGGAACCTTTAAAGAATTCATAAAAATCTTCAAGGCCACCTTCAAACACCACAACACTGTCAATAATGCCATCGCTTGGCTCTCAACCAAGCGGATGACTTAGAAAAAGAAAGGAGGATCTTATGAGCCTTCTCTCACCAAATATATCACCATGTTCTGCAACAACATCGCTCAAGCTGAGATCATTGATCCAAACGTTCTCATCTTGTACTTTGGAGCCAGCATCCCACCTGCGCTCACCCACCATATCTACTCTATGAATACTGTTCCTAAAACCATCGACGAATGGTACCAACGTGCTACCCAGTACCAAGTCCAATGGGACACCGCCAACCTTGTCATCTCCTGCTCCTACAACCCGCTGTGTAATACCACCTCCTTCTCTCAGTCTTCTTCCACCCCCACTCGTGACCCTAACGCTATGGACGTTGATGTTATCAAAGTAGAGAAGCTAACCCTGGAAGAACAAAAGCATTGCATGAAGGAGAACCTCTGCTTCCACTGCCATAAATCTGGACATACCTCTAATGCTTGCCCAAACTTTGCGTCTCAACCTTCAAAGAAGAAGGTTCAACGTGTTGAAGAAGACCTCCCTAAGCTGGAAGAGATTGAGAGCGACGAGGACAATGAAATGGTTGGAAGAGTCCGCTTTTCCGCTGCTACCACATGGGATTTTTGAAAAGAAGACCTCATTCAACGCAAGGATCTCCTAGAGCTATGTGTGCCCCTGTAATTGTATCGCAATCTGCCAAATCCATGCAAATTCCTTTGCAGCTTGTAGTACCCTCGCACACGATGAAGTCGTTGACACCCGTGCCCTTGTTGACAGCAGTGCAGACATCTCCTGCATCGACTGGATGTTTGTGCGAAAGCACCGACTACCCACTCAGAAACTCGACATTCCCATCCTAGTTCGAAACATTGACCAATCCTCAAACAAAAATGGTGAAATACACTATACTTGTACCCTCTATGTCAACATCGAAGGAATATCTCAGAAGGTCCTCTTCCATGTCATGTCCTGCGGCAAGGAAAATCTTATCCTTGGCCTCCCTTGGCTCCGCTCCACAAACCCCTCCATCGATTGGAAATCCCAAACACTCACCATCAACGAGTCCTGTGATCAGTCAAAAGACTTGTACTCCATCTACATGGCTGATTCTCATCGCCACAACTCTTGCTTCTGCCCCCCATCAGTTACACCATTTAAACCCCCTCGTCATACCACCATCACTTCCGATGCTCAGGATCGTCTTCATTCTTACATGGACTTCAGTGATCCCATAGACTATCTCCTTCGAGCTAAGGAAAACAGAACCATCAACCGCATTGTTCGTGGTGTCTGTCGTTTTGCTCCCCTTGGCTCCCTCTTGTGTAGAAAAATCACCTCCTCCACTGAACTTGCCACCACTGCTGAAAAAGCAAAACCACCTCCTGTTCTCCCTGCAGAATACACCGCATATGCTTTGGTCTTCTCTGAAGACACAACTGACCATGTTCCCCTCTCTCGCCCTTATGATCATGAGATTAACATCGCTGAGTTCTTTATCTCCAAAATTGGGAAACTCTACTCCTTGTCACCTGACGAATGCAAAGCCACCGATGACTTCCTCGAGGAAAACCTCCGCTCAGAGAAGATTCGCCCCTCAAATTCCCCTCAAGCCTCTTCTTTCTTTTTCATAAAGAAGAAGGATGGTAAACTTCGTCCTTGCCAAGATTACTGATACATCAACAAACATACTATTTGTGATGCATATCCCCTCCCTCTCATCTCTGACCTCGTCGACAAACTCAAGGATGCTAAAGTCTTCACTAAGTTCGATGTCCGCTGGGGGTACAACAACGTCCAAATAAAAGACGGACACCAGTGGAAGGCTGCCTTCATCACCCACAAGGGCCTTTACAAACCTACCGTTATGTTCTTTGGTCTCTGCAACTCCCCTGCCACCTTTCAACGATTTATGAACAACTCGTTCCATGACATAATCACTGAAGGATGGCTCATAATCTATATGGATGATCTACTTATTTTCTCCCCTGATGACACTACTCATATGGAGCATACAAAATGTGTCCTTCAAAGGATGCAAGAACTCGACCTTCGTCTTCGCCTATCCAAATGCAACTTCGCAACTAAAGAAGTCGAATACCTTGTCATGATTGTCCAACCAGGGCAAATCGCAATGGACCCTGTCAAGCTTGACGGGATCGCTTCCTGGCCCACTCCCACAAAAGTCAAGGAAGTAAGTTTGCTCTTTCCTCAGCTTTGCCAATTTCTACCACAGATTCATTCCAAATTACTCCACAATCGCCCGTCCTCTCTTGGATCTAACCAAGAAAAACCTCACCTGGTCCTGGTCCCCTGCATGCGAACAGTCGTTCCAATTGCTAAAGCAGCTCTTCCTTTCTAAACCAGTCCTTCATCTCCCTGACCTCTCTGCACCCTTTGCCATCACCATGGATGCCTTCAAGTATGCTACTGGAGCAATTCTCCTCCAAATGGATGCCAATGGAGACTGGCACCCCTGCTCCTACCTCTCTCAGACATTCTCCTCTGCTGAACGTAATTACAATATCTATGATTGTGAACTCCTCGCTATCATTTGCGCCCTCAAAGCATGGAGACATTACCTTCATGGCTTCCTGTTTCCTGTACAGGTCTGCACTGACCACAAAAATCTTACCTACTTCTGCCAAGCACAACACTTGAACCGTCGCCAAGCATGCTGGCTCCTTGACCTCTCTGACTTTGATCTCAAGATCGTCCATGTCACCAGAAAACTCCTTGCTAGCCCTGATGCTCTCTCTTGCCAATCTGATCTTTGTCCTGACTCTCCTGATGAAGGCAACCTTTGATGAAGTCTAGGTGCCGCACACTCGAACTTTAACTAAGAGAAGAAAAGGTGTTGGCAAAGGGAATCCAACGAGAACAAGACTGGCTTGTTCCATTGCTGCATTCAAGTATTTATACTACGATACAAAGTGCACAGACCATGGTGTGTCTGACCTACCCTAAACTACATGTGGCTACAATGAGGCAAGGCTATGCTTACCATAAGGTTAAAGGGAGGCAAGGCTATGCGGAATGGAAGAGAAGCATGCCTTGCTGCAAACATGTGTTTGTCTAGACTATGATGTCATATTACATAATGCGGTGCAAGATAAGATAAGATAAAGGACTGAGCACTTGTGTTACATTTGGGCGCTCTGGACTTGTTTGAAAAAGAAAGAAAGAGAATAGGCGCTATAGGCACTAAAAGGAAAAAGTAACTAGTGATGACTAGTGTTTGCAACACCTGATAACGACAACACAGTCCTTCTCTCCAACTCCCTTTTTGTTCACCTCATCGACTTCTCTTTAAACGGTGTCATTGCCTCCTCCTCAAAGGATGATCCCCTCATTTTGCAGGCCCTCCAAGCTTTAAATGGGAAAACCCCTCCTGCATTTCGGTCTCGTCTTTCTGACTGGCAATTCGATTCTGGCATTCTCACTTACAAGGGACGTGTCTATATTCCCCCTGTCAACTCCCTCTGGCACTCCGTCCTTGAATGATGTCACGACCATCTTACCGCTGGTCACCCCGGTTATCTAAAGACTCATCAGCTTGTTGCTTCCGAATTCTGGTGGCCCGGCCTCACTCAATATGTCCAAAAGTATGTTGAGGGCTGCGCTCTTTGCCAGCAGCATAAGGCAAACATGCATCCTATGGTTCCTCCCCTCACTCCTATTAAATCTTCCTGCTCTTGTCCTTTCCAACAGGTCTCTTGTGACCTTATCACCGACCTGCCTGCTTCTTCTGGCTTTGATTCCCTCTTGGTCATGGTCGACCATGGGCTTAGTAAGGGGGTAATTCTGTGCCCCACCAAGAAAACCATCACTGCTGAGAGTGTAGCATCCCTCTTTTTCCACAAAGTCTACACCCGCTTTGGTCTTTACAACAAAATAATCTCAGATTGTGGACTACAATTCGCCTCAGCCTTTGCTCGAGAACTTGGACGACTCTTGGGCTATGACCTCTCCTTGTCCACCGCCTATCATCCCCAGTCCGACAGAGAAACAGAACGTGTCAACCAAGAAGTGGAGACATATCTCTGCATCTTCTGCAGTAGTAACCCCACCTCGTGGTCCGATTTGATCTCTCATGCCGAATTCGCACATAATCACCGACCTCACTCCGTCACTAACAAATCACTCTTCTCTTTGATCCTCAGATTCGAACCTCATGCCCTCCCATCCATTATCGCTGACATCAACATCCCTGCAGTAGAAACTCATCTCAAAGACCTTGTTGCTGCTCGCGATGAAGCCCTCGCCTCCCATGAACTGGCTAGACAAGTCATGGCTTCCCGATCCAATCGCTGCTTCATACCCTTCACCCTAGGAGACAAAGTCTGGCTCAAAGCCAGGAACCTCCGCCACACCATGACTCACACAAAATTCGCCCCTAAACAAGAAGGCCCCTTTATCATCACTAAGGTCTTATCACCGATCACTTATAAACTGTGCCTCCCTAAAACATGGAAGATCCATGACATGTTCCATGCTTCTCTTCTCACCTCCTATCATGAGAACCCTGTCCATGGGAAAAACTTCCCTGTGCCCCCCTCAGAACTTGTAGAAGGAGAGGAAGAATACGAAATAGAATGAATCTTGTGCCATAGAGGAACCCCATCGCGATGCATGTTCCTGATCCAATGGAAAGGGTATTCTACCAAAGAAGACTTGTGGATTGCCGAATCGGAGTTGCGGCATGTGAAATCCCTCCTTTGTAGCTATAAGAACCTCCATCCCCTTGTGTTCCCTCTTTCCTCTTTACCCCCATCTACTACCAAGAAATCATCACGTCGCTCCTAACCTTCTCAAACCTAGTCCTTTGCCATGGCCATCAAATTTACTTCCTCCATGCTGTCTTCTATTTCTTCATCCGACTCTTCTTCTTCACCCTTAGATACTATTTCCACTATTGCTCAATCCAGTTGGGATAACCAGTCCACACCAGGACCAGGCTGGGAAAACCACTATGAAGAACAGCCTCCCATCTCTATTGCTACCACACCATCCACCCATCTCCCCATCCCTATCCTCTCTGTCAATGTCCTGCTCTATGCCTTCTGCCTCCGAGATGACTTCTCCGATGAGGAGTACATCCGCCTGATGAACCAACACATCACCAACTCCCGCCTCGCCTCTGCCATCTCGGCCTACCTAGACGTGGGCTCTCCCCTTTATGCCTTATACTTTGCCTATCTCCAAGCCAAATGTTTCACCCCCATCGCATCCCATGTCATGGCACAGGCACACGTAGGCTTTATAGATTCCCTTCTTTCCACTATCAGAAATGAACTTCGCGGTGCCCTCTCTGTCACACTATACCAGTTAGGCATGGGAGAATTCCTACAGGATCTGGACAGATACCTCCTTGAGCTCAGTCAACAACAATGCATTCCATCCCCAGATACACCATCAGCATCATCGTCACCATTAGAGTCAGATGAGATCAACTTTCTTGATCAAGCAGAAGCCCATTGGACTGGCAACAATGGACAGACACCTCTTTTACCCTCTCATCCCCATTACGCAGAAGCCTGCTTCCATTGTCACCGCCTTGGACATAGACGTGCTGACTGCATGTTCTACCAGTGCCCCACATGTCTACACTGGCAACCTGGCCATCCTCAAGGCCGTTGCCCCTTAAGACTGTTACAAACCTCATTATTTCACCTAGCTTTTAAGCGCCCTCGTTATCTTATCTTATCTTATCTAAACGCGCGCCAATCTTATCTCGCATCTTAGCGCTCAATCTTATCTTATCGTGTCACGTGACTCGAGTCCAGACCACTATGACATCATACCTCATGGCTAGCGCATGTTAAACGCATGGTGGCCTCATGTTGTAGTTCTAGACTCTCGTTCTCACAGTCGTGTGAACACTTAGTACATACATAGTAGTTTA
>JBBPMR010000246.1:0-29125 GCA_038090415.1 Rossbeevera mucosa | reverse complement strand
TGAATGAGTTTAAGGTCGAAGTCTGCAATGTCCAAGAGCCAGCAAGCTTGTCGACGATTCAACTTCTAAGGTTGGCAGAAATAGGTGAGGTTTTTGTGCTCAGTGAAGACCTGGATGGGAAAGGGAGAGCCATGAAGGTATTGCCTCTAGGATTTCAGAGCACGAATGACAGCAAGAAGTTCTCTGTCATAGATGTCGTAATTTCGCTTGGCAGCAGTGAAGGATTGGGAGAGGTATGAGCAGAGTTTCCAGTTGCCATTGGTGTTAGTTTGGAGGAGAATGCCTCCAGTTGCATGCTTGGAGGCATTAGTGGTGATGGCAAAGGGTTTGGACAAGTCTGGAAGGGAGAGGATCGGTTTTGAAAGGAATGCTGCTTTCAGGAAATTGAAGGCAGTTTGGCAGATGGAGGACCAGTTCCAGGGTTGGGTCTTCTTGGTGAGATCAATGAGGGGGCAAGCAACGTTGGAATAGTTAGGGATAAAATGATGGTAGAAGTTTGCAAAGCCTAGGAAGGACCAGACATCTCTGAGCTTAGAGGGAGTGGGCTAGTCAGAAATACCAGCTAACTTTACAGGGTTCATGGCGAAGTGTCCAGGCTTGACAATCATCCCTACAAGGTGGCGAAGTTGCATTTTTCAAGCTTGAGGTGGAGGTCCAACTCCATCATGCACTGAAGGACTCGTTTGGTGTGTTCTTCATAGATGGCTTTATCTGGCAAAAAGATGAGAAGGTCATCCATATAGATTACTAGCCATTCTTCAGTGATGAGGTCACAAAATGAATCATTCATGAAGCGTTGGAAGGTGGCAGGGGAGTTGGTGAGACCAAAAAACATAACTGTGGATTTAAAAAGGCCTTTGTGGGTGTTGAAGGCTGCTTTCCACTGGTGACCATCTTTGATTCTGATGTTGTTATAGCTCCATCGCATGTCGAACTTGGTAAAAACATTGGCTTCTTTGAGTTTATCAATGAGGTCAGAGATGAGGGGGAGGGGGTAGGCGTCACAAGTGGTATGCTCATTGACATATCGATAGTCCTGGCAAGGTTGGAGTCCTCCATCCTTCTTTTTGATGAAGAAGAAAGGGGATGCCTGGGGGAAATTGGAGGGACGAATTTTCCCAGTCTTAAGATTCTCCTCGATGAAAGCCTCTGTTGCCTGGCATTCTTCAGAAGTCAAGGGGCAGGCTTTCCCTACTTTTGGAACAAAGGTTTCATTGAGGTTGATCTCATGATGATAGGGTCGAGATGGGGGGAGGTGGTTGGCAGACTCTTTGGTAAAGACAGAAGAATAAGCTGCATATTCTGATGGAAGGGTGACTTTTGGTTTGGCCTTATCTGCATCGATGGCCAGCTTGGTCGCAGTGGTGAAGGCTTTGACCATGGTGGAGGGTATCTGAATGAAGCATTGTCCACATTTGATCACTTTGTTGATCAGATAGTGGGTTTGAGCTTGAGTGGGAAAATGATGGCCTGCCCAGTCGTCAAGGTAGTCATAGAGTCATCCATCGTGGACAGGATCAGAGTCAATGTGGCAAATGGCTTTAGCAGTGGGGGGTGGGGGGCGAAGCTTTGCAACATGTCAGAGGTGGTCTTGTTGGTAGAGAGCATTAAGCTCATCTGTTTCACCGCAAGAAGTTCTGATGGTAATGGTTTTCTTAGCCCAATCGATTGCTGGATTGGTTTTCCTAAGCCATGGAAGTCCTAGAATGACATTTTCTTTGCCACAATGCATAACATAGAACTTGATCTGTTGAAGCAGACCAGTGATGCGAACATAGAGAGAGCAGGTGAACTTTATGTCGCCATTCTTGTTGATGGATTGGTCGACATTTCGAACTGAGATGGGTTGGGAAAGGCGTTCTTTGGGAAGGTTGTGTTTATTGACAAAATGCCAATCGATGCAGGAGACATCTGCTCCAGAGTCAATGAGGGCGAAGGTGCTGACATCTTTGAGATCACGAGTAGGGACAATGAGATGAAGGGGGATATGCATGGATTTCATTCGTTTATCGGCTACAAATACATTGGTGTGAGATATAAAGGGGGCCTGTGTCAGGAAGGTCCTCTGCTTTAAAAACCTGAAAGAGATACTTGGGAGACAGAGACTTCTTCTTCATCTTCTATCTCCTGGAGCGACGAGGTGGAGGGTTCTTCTTCGATCCTTTGCACTTTCTTTTCAAAGGGTTTGGTCGAGAGAAAGGTGGGATAGGTGGTGGCTGAGTGGCCACTCTTGCGACATCTGAAGCAAAGCTTATGCTCGATGCATTGTTTCTTTTCCTGGGGGGTGAGCTTTGGAATGCAAACCACATCGACATCCATTGCATTGGGGTCTTTCTCCATTCTGGTGGAGGAACCATTATGGTATGGGACGAAAGGAGAGGTGGAGACTTTCTTGTTGTGGCTAGCAACGTTGTCTACTCAGTTCCATTGGGTCTGGAAGTGAATGGCCTTTGAGTACCATGCTATGATTGTGGTGGGAGGTGTGACCATCAAGTAGATGTGACACATGAGAGAGGGGATGAGTCCAGTGGAGAAGTATCCAATCAGGATGTCGTCTGAGGAGATGCCACTAAGGGTGACTCGGTTCTGGAATTCTGAGATGTAGGTGGTGAGGAGGGTGTCCTTGGTCATTCTGGTTAATGAAAGCCAGGCAATAGCATCTGCCTTGGTGTCTAGGTGAACAAAGGCAGTGTTGAACTTTGTGACAAGTTCAGCCACAGTTCTGAGGGAGGGGGGTTGGGATTCAAGGGCCTGGGTTCTAAAGGTGGATGCCCAGGTAAGGGCTGACCCTTCAGTTATATAGGAGAGAGTATAGATGACCTTCTTCACCTCAGTGTCATAGACAGCACTGTTGACTAGGAGGTACATCTGAACCATGTTGATAAAGGTTTGGGCCTTGGTGGAGGAGCCATTGAAGGCCTTCAGTGCTCCCAATCAGAGCTCAGTGGGTTTGGTGGACATGGCAGAGGGTGGGGGGCTGGGTGAAGGTGGGGGGCTTGGTGAAGGAGTTCGAGATCCTGGTGGGGTTCCTGGATTGGAGTCTAAGGAAGTAGGGGCACAAATGTGTCATCTGGGAATTGGGGAGAATGGAGATGGGTATGAGGGTGCAGAAGATCCTCTCCTAGGTCTGAGGGGGTTGAAGGACGAAATGGTGGAGCACTACTATCGACAGTAGGCTTGAAGAGTAAACCTTGACCTTTTGTTACACTTGATCCAGGTAGGAACAGGTGTAGCCTTGAGAAGAAGGTCTTGGAGTAAAGGACAAGGACAAGGGGGTCTTGAGGAACAAGAAATTAAGATGACTAAGGGCTAAGGAGACTGAGGGAGTCTTGAGGATCGAAGGGATCAAGACAACAAGGTTCTTCGAGGGTCGAGGGATTGAAGACTAAGTGCTGAGAGCGACAGAGACAACCTATGAAGCTGGGTTTAAAAGCTCAGAGGTTGAAGCATCCTTTCAAGTGCAGGACAAGGTCACACAGAGGGTTCAAGAGGCAAAGGATATATTCCAAGATGTATCTAGGAGGATACTTGAGGAGGTCAAGATTAGAGAAAAAGAAGGAGCGAAGTCAAGTCGCTTTATAAGTAGGAAAAGAACAATAGAAACAACTATGATTGGTTGAATAAAGTGGTGTCATGGAACGCTATAGAAAGCTATGGAATGAGTAGGTAATCCACAGTAAGGAATAGTAAGAAGCTGTGGATGACTAAGTATACATGAAAGTGATGATAGAGAAAGAGGCATAAAGGGTGAAAGGAAGAGAGGAGAAAGAGGAAAAAGATGGGGGTCCATATGAATTGTAATAGCATCCTCATGGTCAGCTTCTTGTCTTCTATTGCTTCTTATTTAATTACTGCGCCTTGTGGATCATGCATGGTATGCTTCCTTGCCTCATTGTTGCATCATGATACATAGCCTTATGCTTTATGGCGCACACATGGTCACTTTAGAGTAGACATAGTTATATGGTCTGTGCGCAATCCTAGATAGTATAAATACAGGTTGCTTGAGAACTAGACTCCCCAGTCTGGTTCTTTTGACTCTTGGCATTGTCTAGTGGTGCTGTCTAAGTGCCTAAGCTACCCCTTGTCTTTGGAACAGTGACATTACGAGTTGTCACATTATCTTCGAGTTCTTGGCTGCTCTAAGCGCCGTATAATCCTTGGTGCATTCTGTTGCACACATTCTCTCTCTTGCTATGCCCTTCTTAGAGTATCTTGATTGCTTTACCCTAGCGTTCACTACAAGAGCATGTCCCTGATTGGAGACATTGTCGATGCCATTTGACAGCTCCCTCCACCCACCACCAGGGATTGTCAGCATTGACCAGAAGGGCAAGCAGTGAGGAAAAGATGAAATCAGCATGGAAAATATGGTAAAGAGGAGTCACAGAGCCGAACACCAAAACAAGTGGGATGTGACAAACTGGTACATCACCAACATCCATGTTGGATACTCACCTATTGGGGACCTATATTATTATATACACATGCCACCCTATCATACTATGTGTTGCTATGTAGTATGTGGTTTATATCAAAAGTTGCTACCAGATCATATGTAGAGTAATCAAGTACAAAATGTGTTACGTGACGACTATGTAGTACTATGTACACTACAGTTAATACAGAAACTGGACCCTTGCTACAGTGGGAAAACAGTTTCCTGATGCAGCTTGAGCTGAGACTTGATTTAGCCCTGCGTAGAATACTTGAGGCTCCTCCCTCGCTTTATTGAACGAGAACGTGACGCAGATGATGCATCACTGGTCAACACGTTATAGTGAGTCAAGTTCCGGGTAACCAGTAATCATTCTGGAAGGGACGTAGCGAGTGGTAAAATCGTCGTCCCCCAACGTATCTGATCCGCTTCTGGATTTATGGAGCAGTTGGTACGTGTACGTGACCACGACGAGTATATTGCACACAAACAGCGCTGTCGTGATCTGCATCATTAGTAGACTCAGCTACTTGTAAGATGCTGGAACACAAGTCGCATACCTCCAAGTGACTGGCCAGCATCAACTGGGATGCATCATGCGGCAAAATTTGGAAAGTGTTGTCGACCACCGAAAATATTGCCACAATAGCATTGGATGTGAACAATATTAAAATCATTCGACGCTGGCGTCCAGGAAGTTTGACGTTCCAGAGGAGTTTAAGAGGGAGGATCACAAGGATTATGTCTGCGACGAAATCGGCTACCACTAGGAAGGATGAGACGCCACCAATACCGATATATACTGATAACCTACTGTTGACAATATAGATGGCTAGAAAATTCTTTTTGATACAATTCAACGGTTCTTTCGCGCCCGTCGACGCGAGCGCTATGGCACGATTAAACTTGCAGAGGGCAGCCCTCAAAATAATTCCGGATGCCCAGAAAAGGATGAAAATGATTCCGATGATGCGTTCGACGATACGCATAGACAACCAGTCCGGTGTAATACGGATGACGGAGTATAGGATGCTCATGCGAATCGCCCTAATAATCCTTTATTACAAAATGAAACATTTGTGGAGTGTTGAGCTACGAACCATAATGTGGTCCTAGCAGAAATATTGGAAATCCAAGAAGCGATGTTTACTGTCCTGGATTTACCTTGAAGACCGTATCAGTGCATATCCATGGAACTTGGATAATGACTTGCTGGTTGTAACAGCGATGTGCTGGGAAGTGATGAGGATCGTCCCACACACAAACACTACAGCGGCCCATGCATCTTCCCACCAAAATCGTCGTATGTGGAATCGGAGAGCCAGACGAAGGAGTGTGAGTATTAGGGCAAAGCTGTGAAGGACGGTGAACACAACTGGATAGGATGGTGAACGACAGATGGGCACAGGGAACGAATTGCGTACTGTCACGATATCCTAACAGAGGGCGCGGTTGGGCCATTGACCACGCACTGTCCGACTAAAAATGCTTCCAGCTAAGGACCCGTGCCAAATGGTGACGACTTAAAAAAGACTCAGGGATATGCTGAAGTAATTCCGCTCATCCCGCCAAGATACACTTGGCAAGCCGTTTTGATAGCGAAGGTCAAATACCACGGCCGGACGATGCGATATATCACTTCGTCTTGTCGCCCCTGTCCTCAAGGCCTCATATACATATACACCTGATGACAACATGATGGAGTACACGGGCCATGACACGATGCAACTTGAATGAAACGCGACACGTCGACTTCGAGACACTACATCAGCAAATCTCTGATTAACGAACAGGTGACGACACTATTACTGCGTAATGACAGCGCTTACAGCACAACGACAGCGCTTACAGATAACAGCCTTCTATTATTACATCATCACAAAGTACTGCAGGCACTACAGCTAACAGTGACCTTGCACAGCCCTGACCTTGCACAGCCCGGGACCTTTCTGTACTCTTGTGACTGCTGTGACATGCTGTGCAGCACTGCACAGCTCTTTTGTGGTTTGCTGATGAAGTACACTGTGTATGCAAGGTATCAATATGCGTAAGGAAAGAGAAGTAGACGAGTATCTCACCTCAGTATTGAATGGATCAGAACTGAGGTGTACGAGTCGCGTTGAACGAGAGTTTATCTACGCGGATTAAGTAATCCGTATTTAACCGAGTCCGTTTTGTAACGTGGCAACTTGAATAATACAACATCGTGTCTGTCCAGGATGTGGAAACGCAGCAAAGACAAGTCGCTCATCCCACCCGTTCAATCAGACGTTGCACCTAGTGGTGCGTCTCGCGGTCCATCGCGCAGCACCTCGTCTCTTCCAAGCTATCGTTCCAACGCCAGCACGTACGTACCCAGCAGGGATGGGTTGGACCCTTATAATACTGGGAACAAGTCAGGATCCCAGGGTGCCTTTGACGACTACGAGTCCCCTGTCAATCCAAGCACCGGCGATGCCCAGGCTCAACTGGATCGGGCCCGTGGAGAGCTGTTCGCTGGATTCAATCCGGAAAAGGCAGGTTCTGGCCGCTTCTTCGATGGCCCTGGGATTGGAAGAGAGCCTCCTCCTGGGGAGGAGAATGACGAGGACGTGGAGGGTATTAAACAACAAACGAAGTTCCTCAAACAGGAGAGCGTTAATTCTACTAGAAATGCGCTTCGGATGGCTCGTGAGGCTGAAGAAACCGCTAGAGGGACTTTGACTCGTCTGGGGGACCAATCTGGTGCGCGAAGATTTTTATTGACTGCACATTTGTTCATGACGACTTCCTTTTTTATTTACCTATAGAGAAATTGGCTAACACTGAACGTCACCTCGACGTGTCCAGATCCCATACGTTGCGGGCAGAGGATCAAATCGACGAACTCAAGAAGCTCAATAGATCGATTTTTCGTCCAGCAATAACGTTTAACAAGGATGCCAAACGCGCTGCTCATGAGGCCAAAATACAGCAACGCTATGAAGATGAAAGGGTTGAACGTGAGAAAGCAATGTTGGACGTCCGAGAGAGTCATAATCGTCTTGGTCAAGCCACTACCTACGGGCAGCAAGACGAGGGTATAACCGCTTCAGGCGGTGATAACTCCAGGTTCCGAACTGCGGAACAGCTTGCAGCGAGGAAGGAACAACGGAAACGATACCAGTTCGAGGCGGGAGGCTCAGACGATGAGCTCGAGGATGAAATGGACGATAATCTTGACGAGGTCTCACATGTCACAAAGAGTCTGAAGGGTCTTGCGACGGCCATGGGACAAGAGCTTGGCGCCCAAAACAAGCGTCTTGATGTTATCTCGGATAAAGCTGCGAGCCTCGACAATGGTGTCTTCAGACAGACCGAGAGGGTAAGATTAATATTATACTCATACATATTTTCAGCTTGGTAATAACACTTCTTCTAGCTCAAACGGATCAAGTAGTCTTCCGATGTGCGTTCGTTGCCATGGAGTTGGTGGAAGCAATAGTTCTCTTCAAGAGCAATAGATACCCTGTACCCAACTGTAGTGGAGAGTTTGTAGTCCCCTCTACGACCCGGAGGTTTTATCGGCTAAAATCGAGAGAAGAACCGGATTCCTTGATTCGGAAACGGCATCGGACCCGTGACAAGGAAGGAGGACATAGCCACATGTGGTAAGCTTCCGAGCATCCCGCTGATTGTGTGAGAAACCCCTTCCCAGCAGTAAAAGTCACCATTCGATACCCTACGCGTCCACGTTTTGTGTCATATTATGCGCTCGTTTTATTCACTATCACTCGTTTTCAGCGTTTTCCTACTCTCCTTTTCGTGCTGTCAAGCTCAGCATTTGCACAGGCGTGAGCAATCCCCCGCCCGACACAGACGCGCAGGCTCGTTCGATGCAAAAAATAAAAGAGAAACAAACGGTCCTTTTACATACTTTGTGGACGGACTGTGCGTCCGTATCACCACCTCTCTTGCGAATCACCTGATTGTTTTTCAGAGGTGCATGTGGCATTACTAGTGGGCCTAACGACGCGGTACGTCTCGCTGGTCTGCCATTCCTACGCGCTCCATCATTCATTCAACCCGTTCAGATCGTTGCATTAAACTCTGGTGTAAGCGCTGGGTTATTGGTCTATTTTGCTTCGTGATTCTTACTGGAACAGGATTGGGACGGTGGCGCTCATTGCTTTGAGATGATCACCATCAATGTCAACGGGCAATCGAAGCAGGCGCAGATAGTGGATCAGGCAAGTAACCGGTAACCATTCTAGGCGAACACAACTCGTTTATGCCTTCCCTTCAGTGTTCTACTTGCGCCCCCGGTGGCTTAGACCTTAGCCAAGGCCTTTTTGAGCAATTTGCATCGACGGACGCGGGACAACTTCAAGGGTCCTGGTCCTATAACAGCGATATTCCAACGTCAAGCTCGACGCCGCCACCATCATCTACCAGTCAGACGCCTACGCCAACCACAACTGGGACATCTGCCACTTCCTCATCGTCTTCGGTAGCTTCATTTATATCCACATCCACATCCACATCCTCGACATCAATTCCAATCCCAACTATTATTCCTACATCCCAGGATCCACAGATCATTGCAGAAGCCAATCTCGCCTTATTGGAGTTGGGTGCATTGCTCAACGCTTTGGTGAAGTATGCCAATTCCGGTTGATGGTGTTTCTCGTTGTAGCACTGGGGATGATGCGTGTCCGGTCCTCCTGTAATATTGGTGTTTCCGTGGCGGAAATATAAAAGATTCGCTCTACTTAATCGTATGCAATGGCGGCCTGAACAATCTGTAAAAACCCAGTCCGGTCTTTCACATCTGGTCCCCCCTTCCGTCCGGCCTTCCAAAGGTAGTAAAGACCTTTAATGCTATCCGTGAGTGCTTCATCTTCCGCCTCGCCAGGAGGATAAGAATGGGGGACTCCATTAGTTTTGACTGCAACAGGGGAAGTAACTGATGCATCGGTATATCCGTTGAGCAACGGGGGTGTGGGCAGCTCAGAGTTTGCGACGGTTTGGGCTGATGAAGGGTCGAGGCTATATGTTGAAGGTGATCGACCCAAAGATGGATCATCAAAATCTGGAGAGTAGGTGTCCTCGCGAGGAGATATTGAACTGAGAAGGTGTGTGAGCACGTTTGGGGATGGAGGGTCTACACTAGAAGCGAGAGTGCGGGAACGGATGGCGTCCACTGGGACATCGATGATATGACCGTGTTGTGATGGGAATGGCAAAAGCGATTCATCGCCATTGGGATCTAGGGATCGAAATTTGCGGCTGATTGGTAGAGGGGATGGCACCGTGGAGTCAGCGGAACCTGGAGAGGCGGAGGGCTTAGCTAGAAAGTCGAAGAGGAGGTAGAGTGGAAATAGGCACCTTGCACGGAACTATATTGAGCCCAATACGCGTCTTCTGCGTCGACGGTATCACATTTCGACGCGCTCGACGGAGGTAAAGGGGAGTTCAAATCGTCGTCTGACGCGCCATAGGCGTCCCAATAGGAGTCACCGTCGGCGTTGTTGCTGTGATCGACTTCAGCGACGGGGTGTAGGGATGAAGGCTGCAGAAGACCTGCCGCAGACGCAGAGATACTGGCAAGGGACTCTTGCGGGGTTGAGAAGGAAGGATGCGGGAAAGGCATCATTCTGAGGTCGTGATACTTCCAACCGTCCGTGGTATCCCAATGGAAGAGCATGCGCAAGTGTGGGGATATCTGTACATGGGCAAAGACGGATTCTGGGTCTGAAGTATAGCATGTTGGGTAGCTGTCTTTATCAGGGATGGGATGTAGACGATCGAGGAGGTCGATGATTTGAGGGTTGTCGGGGGATGGCCAGCACAGGTAGTCGACAGGGGAGGATGGGGTTATCTGGAGGAAGTGGTGTCGCTGTTGGAGAGGAAGAGAGATGAGGTGTGGGGGTAAAGGATCGGTGAGGGTAGAGATGTACTGAAGGACGAGGTGGAGGGTGTGAGGAGGAAGGGGATCCATGGTAGTACACTGGAGTACTATGTACCACTATCTATACTTGGGGACATGTGACCCCCCTTGATTCGACACCCCCCCCACGCCGGTGTTCCCTCGCCTCTCCCTCCAACCGTGATCATGCGAGTCTACCTCCTCCTCGTCTTCCTCGCATTTGCGCTGCTCTCGGCTGCACAGGTATTCCTTCCTTCCTGCCTTCCTTAGACTTTACTCACACCTTCTGCAGTCTTCGCAAGTCTTTCTTCACATCACCCACACCCGCATCCTGACTTCTCCCCAGTAATAGCACGCTCTCTTCCTCCATCACCTCCGCCCCGCCTTCCTCCAGCAGTGTCTCAGGGTCTGGCACCAACTCGAGTTCAACTGTCAGCGGCAGCTCCGGTGGAAACTCAACCACCTCCACTTCCTCAACCCCTACCTCCCCCCTACCAACCGCACCTTCCTCTGTCCCCGACGAGAACGGCGACGGTCCTGGTGGCGGCGCGCCAAGTCCAGGAGCATCTGCATCCGGTGGTATATATGGTCCAGCAGATGGCTACATCTCTGGCGTAGAGGCACTTCGGTCAGCCGCCGTGCTTGGGTTGGTTGGATTTGCCGTCGGGGGTGCTTTGGTTCTGGTTTGAGCTGGTGCATGTGCTTAGATGTTGCATCCTGACTCCTCGGGCCTCACCTCATAGTGCATTTCTTTGTTTCATTTGGACAGCGAGTTTTTCAGACACTTATGTCTACCTGGCATCGTATTTACCCTGCCTCATCGAACTTTTTATTTTATACATTAGTGGACCTTCGCTTGCAACGGTTACCATCCCATACCCTAAAGCACGACACCTCGTAGACCACACCCTTGACGATATCGTTGTATTTGATCCTTGACTTCGGAAATGCGATTCCGGGCGCCGTGGACTTTTTCCCAAATTATCCACCACTACCCAGCTCATCGATATCGACCTGTCCACTTCCGCTCGATCTTTCACTCACCAATGTCCGAAACTCAGCCGGCCGTGAAAAGACAACGGATAGACTCAAAGGTTCGGTTGCCTTTCCGTTCTCGTGGAACCTATCATTCAGCCTTCACCTGCAGGTAATAGGAACACACGACGGGACTTTCCATTGTGACGAAGCACTGGCTGTTTTCCTTTTGCACCTCACGGAGACCTATCGTCACGCAGGTACAGATATAATATAAATTTTCACCTCATCCTTAGGACCCTGCCAGATGTGAAGCGTAGCAGGGACCCCGCCATTCTAGATGCATGCAACATCGTCGTTGACGTCGGTGCCCTGTATGATGGAAGCAAACAACGCTTCGATCACCATCAAAGAGGTTTCCAGGAAACATTTGGTCACGGTTTTACAACCAAATTGTCGTCTGCTGGTCTCATTTACAAGCACGTTGGTGATCTACACGCTACAGTCGCATAACTGAATTATTGCGTAGGCATTTTGGAAAAGAGATAATCGCTGCTCAGATCGGCGTCGAGGTTGATCATCCCAAGGTTAACGTTCTTTGGCTAAAACTATACAAGGTGTGCTGGCACACCTCCCTTCCATGCTACAACTCATCTTGTTGACAGGAGTTTATCGAAGCTATAGATGCCATTGACAACGGCATATCACAATATCCTTCTCAGGAACGACCAAGATACAGCAACCAAACCGATCTATCGAGCAGAGTTAGATGGCTCAATCCTCCTTGGAATGAACCAACGAGTCGCCAAATCGTCGACGTGCGTGGAAATTCGTTGTTTTATATTGTTTCTCACCTGTTTGCCAGTCATGCTTCTCCAACGCCTCGAGACTCACCGGCGAAGAATTTCTTGGGAGACTGAGGTATTACGCAAACGCTTGGTTGCCGGCCCGAGACATAGTCGTCTCTGCTCTCTCCACACGGCTTAACGAAGATCCCAGTGATAGAATCGTACAGTTTCAACACTTTGTCCCATGGAAGGTGGGCTTCTCTCTTCACGTAGTCAATCTATTTGGGTTTCATGAACGACTCAGGAACATCTTTTCGAACTTGAAGCCGAGCAAGAAATTACCGATGACAGTCTTCCTCTTTATGTCATTTACCCTGACGAAACCAACGGGAGCTGGCGCATTCAAGCAATTCCTGTCTCTCCTGATAGCTTTGTATCCCGAAAAGCACTTCCAGAGGAATGGAGGGGCCTTCGCGATGATGATTTATCCAAGCTAACTGGAATTGACGATTGTATCTTTGTGCACGCTTCAGGCTTTATAGGAGGCAAGTCATCATGTTTGGTCTGTTTCTCCCGTATCTGATCTAGAGATGGCAGGGAATAAAACACGGGAAGGTGCCCTTGACCTTGCGAAACTTGCTTTGAAATGTAATAGTTGCGGCCATGAATGATATTGTGGCGTGAATGACCTTTCCGACGGTTATTGTGTTAACCGATGCGATACCTATTCTCTTCATCTACGACACGAAGACTACACGTGTCGGGATAAATCGCGTAGAGTCAGCAAGATCGAGGGACTGATTCACAAGGTCTCCGCCATGGCTCGTACGCAAGGCGCACCACCGCTTTTGCACGAATACCAACACCTCGTGTTTTTCGCATGGACGTCACGACCGTACCACGATGTGCGAGGGCTTCAATAACTCGGGTTCACACATCCCCTCAGCCGTTAACTTCAACTCATCTCAGTCCTTCCGGAAGATTTTGACGAATGCCTTATATCAAGACCCATTACCACCCATTCCTCTTTGTCCTCATCACCATTTGCGCAATGGCTGAGCTGGGTCTTGCAGCCTACCTGATCAGCGCGGGCAACGAGAATCACAACTGGCCTAGTGCTCGTTACCATTCATTGTGCGTACATAGGTTTGGAATCGTCGCCTCACTGACGGTACAGGGTAGATTGATTCTTTTCGAGTTCAACGCTGTCTGGACTACAATGTTTGGAACCGCTTACCTTCTTTGGATCGTGGATGGCGCTGTACATGTCCTTGCCAGTATAGCGAGTTCCATCATTTGGTTGGTTATAACCACAGTGCTTTGGGTAAGCGCGAACGCCAGAGAACACATGATTTTTAAGACTCCTCTTCTACAGGGAGCTGCTGCAGGCATGATGCATGGAGCACGAATGGGCGGCAACTGCAATTGGATATCGGATTCCTCCGGGTTCGTCGAATCAAGCTCGCCGTGCTCTCAAACCCAAGATCTAGGTAGCGTCAGCAGTTGCAGAGAGAGCCTTACTGTGGAGGCTGTGGGGTGGGTGGAGTTTGGCCTGTGTACCATAACGCTCCTGGCCACGTGTATGTGGCTGCGGACGAGCAAGCGGAGCTACGTGAGTGGATCTTACAGATTGGTATGACGAGAGGAGGATTGATTATTCCTCGGACCCTAACAGCATTCTAGCTTCTATGTGTAGAGTCTCTGTTATCATGCTAAGTACATAATGTGGATTAGTCATTCCATACCCAAACAAGGCAGCGTGACATGTCTAGAATTTTATCTGATAACTCAGGCTGAACTTGATCTCAAGACAGCATCGTTGTAATGCACACACTCAAACCTCATCAGCATGACATTGCAGCCAACAACCAACTTCCCATCACTTCGACCAGTGGGCAGCCTTCTCTGGAGAACCAGGTGATATCTCCTGCGCGAGCAATCTTCGTACGGACACTTGCCCTCCTGTGCGCATGCTCTTTGAGCATCGGAAGCCATTAGTATTTCGCTTGTCTTCCTGATGATTTGAGCTTACGTTTTGGCTAGCGCGTCATATACTCTTGCTCCTCTCAAGTCTCGGCTATCTCGAGAGCTCGGAACTTCTAACACAGAATTCAGCCTTTTGATATCTGCTTTCAGCTTAAACGGTACTTGGACTCCACTTGTGGGTGGAGTGTTAGCCAGTAAACTTGGGACCACGCTTGCTGGAATCTTCGCGACTGGGGTCGTTTTCCTCGGTAAGCCACAGATCACATCGAGCTACGTCATGTCTCACAGCTAGTAAAGGCCAGGTAATTCTTCTAGTCGGGGAGACACAGCAAAGTGTCCGTTTGATGGTGTTCGGCTTGTTTATCTATGGCCTCGGTCTAAGTCCCCTCGCAGTTGTCCAAGAGTCCATCATCGTGCGATACTTTCACTCCCATGGATTAGCCACGTCTATGGCAATTGGTCTTGTTGTTGGAAAATTCGCATCATTCTTGTCAGCACGCACATCATATCCCCTCTCTGTCACTTTTGGTCGTCATGCGCCGTTTTACGTTTCGACAGCTTTGACGGGCTTCTCGTTCATTACCAATATTGTCTACATGTTCGCATCCCACTGGCTTATCATGGAATCTGGAACGACGCTTGAAGCTCCAGAGGCTCGTCACGAGGCTCGGCGACGTGCTGTGTATAGCATCCCTGAGGCACTGGCTCTCGAGAAGGTAGCCAAGAAGCGTCGTGTAAGTCTAAAGGAAATACCACTGCTCGGTGACGTGTTCTGGGCGTAAGTCCATTCATACTCTTTCATAACTCTATTAACTCTGCACAAGTTATATCGGCTTGAACGTGCTCTGCGGAATGGTGTGGTCACCCTTTACTCATCTCGCCGCGTAAGAACTTCGAGACACATACATGCGACGTTACTCATTTTTTCATCAGGAACGTGCTTGAGAAGTTATATAACCTAGACGAGGCGACTGCCAGTGAACAGGCATCGTATCTCCTTGCTGGCAGCGTGATCTTGTATCCTGTCGTGAGACACCATTTACCAGCAACTTTGGAATAGGGCTGAACTTCACGAGCTAGACGGGATACTTGGTAGATCGCATGAAGCATTCGGGGGTCACTATACGAATGTTCATGCTTTCGTCTCTTTTGACAATGTTTTGCTATGCGTGGTTGGCGGCGCCACCACAGTGGACAAGAACCCCTCTGCCTGGAATAATTTCCTTCGCCGCTGGTATGGGCTTCTCACCGCGTAAGTTGCACACTTCTATGCTTTCCTTTTCCAAGCTGATTCTCTAGAAGTCTTGCTCGTGGTCATGGTACCCACTATTGTCCCCCTGAAATACGTTTCTACAACCCTCGGCGTCCATAAAGCTGTAAGGGCTACGGAACACCGATACACCCAATTGATCACTGATATTGTATTTCAGCTGGAGCATACTGGGTCTACTATATTTCAAACACTGGCTGGTATCGGGCTTGACAACGAGATCCCAGGATACGAGTCAAAGCTACCCAGGCGACAAGATTCCGTCCAGCGTCTTCTCTATGCATTTCTTTTTTTCAATGTTTTGCAGTTGATTAGCCTGGAAGGACTGGCTTACCTTGATAAATGTCGAAGGGACGGAGGCCGGCATCCCTATTGCCCGCCGGACCTAGTTTTTACCCCCGACTCCACTTCTTCTATGAACGGAAATCCAGAGAGCTTTCACGCTCATCCACAAAATGAACAGACGCCACTTTTATCGCATTCGGAGAATGGAGGCACTAGCTGCGAATCTGAAAATAATGATCGTAGGAGGTCCAAAAAACGTCGAGGTCGCTTATACACCTTCCTTTCGGCCTTGCTCGTCTGCGCGGCATGGATTTTATTTTTGAATACTGCATGGTTACGATTGCGCTCGAGGGAAGAGAGGGGCACACAAGAATCGAAGACTCTCAGTTAACAACAGATCGTAAAGTAAACACCAACTATAGATAGCGTATAATTGGCATTTATTGCTTCATCTTCGCTTAATACTCACTAGCCAGTGGCCTCTGTTGTTCCCAACCTCTGTACAATCCGAGGATGCCGTAGTCGATGCGGCATCTTTGAAGAAATCGGTAGATAATGGGGATAATAGGTCCGGGTCCGACCTAGGGGATGGGTTGTATGGCACTCGCGCATCCGTTCTTCTTCCCTTTTTCCAGTCAACATGAACATGAGTGATTGGTAAGGCTGCGCGCCATTGTTCAACCATCCGCCGGGTCTCAATCGGATCTCTTGACTTGATATACGATTCGGATACTGGACTTTCTTCATCGTCTTGTTCGGACATGCCTAACAGAACACACGGATCTCCACGAGCAGAGGGAGAGATTTCTTTGGAACAGAATGAGCGCTCTGATGCAAAATATCTGAGAACAATGATCACCACGACTTTGTCCCGCCCAGCTGGATAACGACTCTTGAATGGTGTCCACACTGCAGGTTTCAGATGGTGGTATCTCGAACTGGCCCATCACGTAATTTACAGGCTCTGGAAGCTGTATTGAAAAATGACTCAAGGTCATCTTGAAAGCAATTGCTTCCACTCACGCTCGGGGGATAATAACCATCGTCGACGTCAAGTGCAGAGGCTAGCCAGTATAAGATGGCATGCATAACCGTGGGCTGCCTGGCTCGTACATCGAACGGCGGAGAAATATAGGCATTCGTCCATCCTAGCGAATTTCTTAGTAAGGCGCAGTTACAAATGTGTTCACATTACCATCAGAAAAGACTCCAAAAGACCACTGTTGATACGAAGTGACAATGAAATAGAAGCACTGTTTTCGGACGCACGAGTCCCAAAGCTGAAACGAATGAGCTTCGTCTATAATTAAGGGTAATCTATAAACCTTGCACCAAAGGCGCTCTTTCGCCCGTAAGCGACTGTTACCGGAAGGAAGCTAAGATGATCAGCCTTTTGCGCGCATAGTAAATTGTCTACTGGTTATAACTTACAGATTTTAATTCAGTAAACTGCCACATATCTTCGTTAGAGAGTATCCATGGGGGTTGACATGCAACAAGCACAGAGTTCGAAGCAATCTCTGCGGTAGCGGGGCAATCTCTACGGGTAAAGTAGAATTCCTTGAAAATGTTGTCATCGTAATGTAGTTGCGTCTCTGACAAGAAGCCCCAGTCCTTGCTTTGAGGGTACAGAATATGTAGTATGCGTTGTACCGTCCTCAGCGGAAAGTGATCAACCCAGGCCCATAGTCTGCACCGACAATTGAGCAAATCGTTCCAAGAGTAGGATATCAATAAAAGATACCGATTAAACTCCGTCACTGGCGCAGGCAGGATCGAACTTATCCTAAATTTGCGAGATGATGGCACAGTCAAAATGTCGCCTGTTCGCTCATCCTGATCTCTCCAGTTTAAACCTAGAGGTGTATCTGGTACATTTACCGTGATCCCTGATGCGAATTAAGAATTAGTGATGATCGTACGCTGAGTGATATATCGGGCCTGACAATTGTTGACGAGACTGTCGAAGTCATCGTTTAAGCATTGGATCGAAGTGAGGTGTCTTTCTTTCCTGAACCGAGTAGAAAGGGTGTTGCGATGACTTTTGTGACCCGACGGCGGGAATACTAGATCTTGACTCCCGTATTTCAGTTCAGGTAGTACTGCATCTTTCATGTAACCGCGAAGGTCATCAATAACTTGCGACCCGACCATGCCAACTTTGCTTAGCGCGGAGAGGGAGATATGTTGAAGGCAAGGAAACGTAGAAAGCAGCTGGGACATGTACGCGCATAATAAAGGCTCTTAGATCCTAATTGTTGCTGGTGAGTATCTTGACAACAGCGGATTACAACATCTCCTTATTGTTTCTATGAGGAGCCTTCGTACAATAATTAGCAGCATCGCCGCCTTGGTTATCGGCAATTTCCGCAACCCCGGCAACCCCCGACAGTCTCTGCTCCTCAAGCAAGCCTAGTGGTGGGCCGCCATCGCGTCAAGACTCCTCGAAGGTACGTTCTACGTATCGCTAGACATCCTACCGTCGATTACATCCAGAAGACCCGCTGTTCCTTTGAGAGACGTTCCGGATCTCAGAGGACAAGGGTGGATGCCATTGAATTCTCTCGGATGCCCATGACTGACATGTCCATCATCCAGCATCAAGATGGGTGCATACAAGTATATCAGCGAGTTGTACAAGAAAAAGCAGTCTGATGTGCTGCGATTCCTCCTTCGCGTTCGGTGAGTTCGACGTGCTCATCCAGCCACTCTAATTGTGACTCGTTGCAGGTGCTGGGAGTACCGTCAGTTAAACGTTATCCACCGGGCCTCCCGTCCGTCTCGTCCAGACAAAGCGCGCCGTTTGGGCTACAAAGCCAAGCAAGGCTATGTTGTCTACCGTGTGCGCGTCCGACGGGGTAACCGCAAAAAGCCTGTGCCGAAGGGTATGCACCAATCCGCCCCATACACCTTGTGGTTACTCATGATCTCACCAGGTGCTACCTATGGTAAACCCGTTCGTCAGGGTGTCAACCACCTCAAGTTCCAGCGAAGTTTGAGCAGTACTGCGGAGGAGCGTGTTGGCCGCCGTTGTGGCAACTTGCGTGTTCTGAATTCGTACTGGATCAATCAAGATGGTGTCTACAAATATTTCGAGGTCATTCTCGTAGACCCCAGCCACAAGGCGGTAAGGTTATACCTCGTTCATATCTCCACTTTACTGAGTATGATGTCCAGATCCGTCGGGACCCCCGCATCAACTGGATCACGAAGCCGGTGCACAAACGCCGCGATGCTCGTGGACTCACCAGTGCCGGCAAACAGGTTCGATTCAGGCATTTATTCATGATACGCTTCCTCATTCCTCTTTCATTCATATAGAACCGCGGACTGGGCAAGGGTCATCGCCACAACCATACGCCCGCCCGCTCAACCTGGAAGAAGCACAACACTCTCAGCCTTCGTCGCTACCGCTGATTCCACGGTTCCATCCTGCACGTTATGTCTGTGTTTTGTATGGTTGTATGTCCTTACAGTATTTGATGAAAACCATGCGTTGCATTTGGATTCCATTCTGAGTTTCCAAACTATGGTACTTTATGGTCATGGTCGGCAGTTTCAGGCGTGTGACACGTGCGCAATAAATATATATTGTGGAGCCGGGACAGCGTTCGCCTCATGTTTTTCGCGTGTGCTTCGATTACTTTAACCTTGACTGGTGTCGGATCTATACCCCCTCAAGCTTTCAAGAGACGAGAGAAGACCTTCCTTTAAATCCTTCACGAAATGGGATACCCTCGAGGGAGAGGGTCGACGTCGCTTTGCTCGCCATTACATGCCTTTTCGGTCATGTCATTGGTGCATGCAGGTCTCATGCAACTGCTCTTTCTCCATCCATTTAAGGTTGATGGGTCGCACATTAATCCCTTGAAGCGCGCCTCGAATACGACATTCTGGCTAATCCAAGACACGTACGAAGGCCAGAGCTTTTTCAAGTCAGTATCGATATAATTTACTTCCTAACTTGGACGTGATGGAGTTGGCTTTCTAGTACCTTCAACTTTTACACCGGTGCAGATCCTACCAAGTTCGCGTACAGCCTTCTTCCTAAATTTACCGGTACTGATGCGTGATCGTTGCAGTGGACTCGTGACGTGAGTCTGACTTGGACCACATAGCCATCATCAAAGTTGATGAACTTCAATCAGCTTTGTCAATCAGTCGACCGCATTCGCCGACGGCCTAGCATATGTAACTTCCGACAACAAAGTCATCATGAAAGGCGACAATACCACTTGGCTTGCCCAGGGCGTCAATCGTAATAGGTGACTGTTGCCGAAGGCTTGCAGAGATGTGCTTGACGAACCATTCTTAGCGTGCGTATATCCAGCCAGGCTGTGTACAATACCGGACTTTTCATACTGGACCTTGATATGGCACCCTGGGGATGCGGTACGTGATTTTCTAGGTATATATATACCCTCTCCGACCCGTCTTACAGGTGTATGGCCTGCGTTTTGGTATTGAAACGTGCATTCTTGGTGGACTCTTCTGACGTCTCACTTCCATTAGGACCTTGGGAGACGGAACTTGGCCAGCTGTGCGTATGCTGAACGTTTTGAGAGTTTGCTTTTGACTCCTCCGAAGAACGGCGAAATAGACATCATCGAGGGTGTGCATGACAATGAGCACAACCAAGTTACATGGCATACTGAACCAGGTATTTCCAGCGAGATTAACCTCGATATCCATGCTAAGCTCGCTGAAGGGTGCAATCTAACAACAACGACTAGTTTCACGGGCACAATCGTGGTATGGAGTCGCTGGGACACTGGTTGGCGGGTTCACTGACAATACTTACGTAGCAAACTAATGGCGTAAACAACACTCAATGCAACGCACTGATAGATAACAATGCGGGTTGCGGGGTTACAGAATGGAGTAGGGCATCCTATGGGCCCTACTTCGATTCGCAGAGTGGTGGTGTGTTTGCGATGAAGTGGGATGCAAGCGGAATCGCGGTTTGTCAGTCCAGGACAGTTTGAGTTTCTTCTACGGGTCTGACTTGGGTTCAGGGTCATTCTATCGTGCCGCTATTCCCCAGGATATCACCCAGGGTTTACCAAACCCGTCGAACTGGGGTGAACCTGTTGCGGAGCTCGCTCCGACAAACTGCAACATTTCTCAGTTCTTCGCTAACCATTCGATCATCTTCGGTACGTCCACTAGTCTAGTTTAAATTTTAAAACTCACTTGAGCTTTAGATATCACGTTTTGCGGTGAGCTTCCTTAGGATTTCAACGGGCATTCAGTATCTGATTAGCCCAACCAAAGGTGACTGGGCGGGTAATTCTTACAGTACATCTGGATGCCCCGGAACTTGCACCGAGATATTGACGGATCCCTCAAATTTTGTCGTGAGTGGCTGTACATTTACTTGCAACCTTTGCCTTGGCCAATCGCTGTTCGCAGAATGCATCATGGATTATCAATTCCCTTAAAGTTTACAAAGCGGCAACTCTGACTGGCACCTCCTCAGACTCGTTGCCTCGATACTTACTTGACCTAACGCTAACATTGCATGTTGCATTGGCTGTAGCCATTGCGCAAACTCTATTATATTTGCTATAGCTATCTGCGAACGGTTACGATCATGCGGACATGGATATCTATCATTTTATGACGACGACTAGATGGATTTGGTTTTATATACACCATGGTTCTGTTCGGTAGATTTGAGACAGCCCTACGTCACCACTTCACCTGTAATGGATCGTCTACAGATCGCATATCAACCTCGGCAAAACCGGTCCTCAAGGGAGTAATGCTAGCGTGACCCAATGCGAAGGCCCATCCATCAGTTCCTACAGGAACGACTGACAAATCCGGTTCGATGAGATTCCGGAGGTCAGGAGCGAACCTAAATGCGAGGTGGAGATGTGGGTGAGGTACTGTGGCAGCAGCTTGACTGAGGGACTCGGGCACATCTGTCTTGCTCTGAATGTCCTGGACCACCGGAACGTGTTCGAAGAGGCGGCCATAGGAACTATGCCACATGGGTGTCCAGTACACTTGCAGGCCTTCGGGGTCCGCGAGTTTCTGGATCATGGGAAGGTTTACGTTGTACAAGTCTACTTGACCATCACGAATTCCATCTGGAACTTTTGCCCAATTAGTCCACAAATATTCCACGATGCGAACGGAGAGGTTGTGGGCAGGTTGATGCCATTCGGTGGGAGTAGGATGGATCACGTTGCCGTATGAGAGCGCGATGGCACGTGTGCGAGAAAGCGCAGCGGACATTGCTGCGCCGATAGTACCTGACGAGAGGGAAAACGCGGCTGCAGAGGAGATAAGACAAAACCCGTTCGACGGGGTCGGAGTAACTGGCCTGATGTGTTCCTGCCAAAGTTTGGGCCAGAAATCTGGTCAAGGATGAGATCGGCCAAAGATAATGGACATCGAGGAGGTGCACATACGACGAGATCGATTTCTCCAGGGTATAGGTTATGAAGAGCAACGTTTGTACAGGTCGCGGGGGTCTTTGGGGCATTACGAAACATGAGCTTGATGGTGATGAAACGACTTAATGAACGAGCGTACACCATCGAGCAGAATCCATTCTGCGATCTCGTCCTCCTTGAGCTGTCTGGGGGTATCTGATGTCTCGCCGTCTAAACCATCTGGGAAGAGATGGGCGGGATGGACAAAAGAACGACAGGAGAGGTGTCACCTGGCCCTCTTGGATAGAAGTATTTGCCGCGGGCGACTTGGGTGATGTGATAAGACTTTCCTGTTTGCCAGTATGAGACGAAGGCTCTTGGGACACACGGAACTCACCGATCCAGGACTTCTGAGAACTTGGTATGACAACCTTTACGTTCCATTCTGGAGCAAGAAGATCGTTGTGACATAAGAGACATTCGTGCAGGGGATGCATGGCTCACTGAGATGGTTGGTGAGATGGAGATAGAAACCGAGCAGATAGGGAGACTCTGGGCTTGGTGGACCATCGTCGTTCCGCAGAGGGTGTAAGGATGAGTCGATCGACGGGGAGGATGTCACTCACGACGAGCAGCACTCTCATGGCAGTGGCAGAGTGAAAAATATTATATTAACAAATAATAGAATATAAAATATAAAAATATAAAATATAAAAGTCTGTCGTATACCTCGTCGCCGTCGAGCCACTCGATGATCTGCCACTAAAATCGGATTTATTGTCATGGCCACCCCGACGCCCAGTTCCCCGCCTCTCTCCCTCCCCGCCATCCCGACGCTGCCCCCCATTCAGATGCCCGACGACGACGACTACATTTCCATCCGCTCGCATCGCTCTCTCCTCCTCGATCCCGTCTCCTCCACCTCATCATCTTCCCTCGTTTCAGCCAGTCCAGCTCCACCTCCTCATCACATCCCCCAACAAAGCATTCGCAAGTCCGTCTCCGTCGATTCATTCATCGCATTCGAACGAGACAACTCTGCTGCTCCCGCCGGCTCGCGACCTCGACCCATCACCCACACCACAATCGATTCGTCTGGTTCATGCAAGCCGCTTTTTTCTCCACGTCGCTATGACACAGAGACCGCCCCGTTGTTCGTTCGGACCCGTGGCATGAGCATGAGCACTTGGAGCGAGGGCCACAATTCTGCCGTGGAACAAAACTTCGATTCCGATTCTTGGCAGCCGTTGAAAAAAGTCAGCAATAAACCCCGGAGGGGCTCGCTCAAAGGCAAGGAGCAGGCACGGCAACAATCCCGTCGCCCCGGTGACCTCAAGCTCCCTGCTCGTAACCAATTCCCGCCTGTCACAACGAGAAACTTGCCAGACCAACTTCCCCAGTTCATCCTACGCGATGACATGCACGATGACATGCGTAGACTACATTCTACCACGTCCCTCCAGTCCTTCTCCCGACATTCCTCCCTCGCAGACGCCATTTCCGGCCGCGTGAGGAGCGGCAGCCTTGGGTTGCAGCTCAACTCCACGGGTAGAGGCCTCCTGACCGATACAGGCCAGCCAATGGTGAGGTGCTAGCTAATTTCCATCACCAGGCAAAACTGAGGCCTTGCAGTCCTTCCCCAAGGAGATCTCCATCGCTATTGTAGGCACGCCTGGCTGTGGAAAGTCCACTTTCGTCTCCGAAGATGCACGTGCTTACGGTGTCGAGGACTTTGCTGCACTGTTCGCCATGTCTGGAAGTTCAATATCCACCCCCTTCCGCTGTAAGCAGGAAATGGATCCGTTCTCTAGTGTCTCTCATATTCTGTAGATACTAGACGACTCGACTGGGTAAAGCAACGAGAGCCACCAAGCGTCTCGATCGTGATTCACGAATTAGACATAACAAGGTTGACCACACCACCTCGAGTGGACGGTGTGTTTGTATGTTATGACAGCGGGGATGCCTCATCATTCGCTCCTGTCCCCAGCTTTCTCCGTACGTCAATATCATACTTTTTTTCTTTTCCGGTCACTTAGCGCACTCACTCCTAGGGTTGATATGCCCCATGAAATACTCAATTATTGTTGTCGCTCTCAAGTCTGATCTCCCGGTAGCTGTTGATCCTCAGACTTCATTAACTTTGTTTCAACAACATGACGTGGGCCTAGTACAAGTAAATCATGTTGGAGATGTAGGGAAGATGAGAAAAGCGTTCAAGTTTCTATTGATGTCCATTCTTAGATTACCAAGTGAGTGATCAAACGTCTCGTCCAAGTATTTGTCTTGACCGTGTTGGACCCACAGCTGCTGACCTTCGAAATCCTGCATCACCGGAAACATTGGTCTCTCCCTTCCCTTTCGAAATTCGGGGGTCGATCTCGGCAACACCCACTGCGTCTTCTTCTGTTGCGTCCGTCCGAACTACGTCACAGGCGAGCTCTTTTCGACTGTCACCAACGTCTACCCTCCCGTCATCACCTCCTCCTTTGGCAACGTCCCCGACTCGTGCCCGTTCAACTTCGGACCTGTTTTCCGAGCACGAGAAAGCGAGGTCTCGCACCTCGAACGAGCGTACACTATCAAATGCACGGAGCGTCACCAACCTTGTACCGAGCAATGGCCTACAGTCACCTTCCATGTCGTTCGCGCATGTTGTGAAAAGTGACATACTAAATGGACTTGAGGATGACGATCGTCATGTAGTGAAAGAAAAAGAGCCGTGGGTGCATTTTTATATCACAATATTTACTGCGACTGAGACTCTTGTTGAAAAGTCGGTCGATTCAATACGCCACTTTGGACGAGCTTCTCGACAAGCTCCTCTTTCTAGCAGTTAGCGGGGACGGTCAGCTGCCACATGCGAGAAAATTACCTTTCTTCTGACATCGTTGTGCAGACCCGACATTCATTGCACACTTCCTGCTCACTTATCGGAGATTTGCGAGTCCCCGAAGGGTCCTGTTGGCTATGCAAAAACGCATGCGACAGCTCGATAATTCATTAGGCGATCCCATGTTTGCTAGTTATGCTCAAATGAGGTAAGTAGGGATAAGTAACTCCGTGTAAATACCTCATCATTCTCCTGCAGGATCTGCCATCTGCTCGAAACTTGGATGCATACTTATCCACAGGACTTTGTTGCCCCGGGTGCGGAAGGCGCTCTGAGGGCCTTGGTGAATTCAATTGTCGGGAAGAGCTACCTTTTACATTACGGATCTGATTTTCTTCCGTTCCTGGAGCATCTTCCGAGCATCGTCGACTCCGATTCTCCCTGGGCGCACAAGGACGACCACCAGGTCAATGATCGTGATGATCGTTATAGTATATCGGACGGCGAAGATGAATCCCTCGCGGTGAATACAGATCCACCGTCGTCTAACCTATCATCTGTGGCACCTTCACATGAAAACTCGACTGGCTCGAGTTCAAGAGAGCGTAAACAAAGTTTGCCTTTGGTCGCAAAGACATTAACCATCCCCATCACTTCACCACACCCATCTGAAGCCCCCGAAATATCTCCAAAGCAGCTCCTCAAAGAATTGTCTCGCCAATCATTAGAGTTGCAGAACTATGACTGTTCAGAGATCGCTGAAGAGATTAGTCGTGTTGAAGCGAAGTTATTCATGGAAATAGAGGTATGTGGATGTATGATTTTGCCTTGGGATATTTGTCATGTTGATCTTGTAGCCGAGACATTGGCTCCAATATACATTCATTCCTGGTCGCAAAGAACCTGAATCCGACTCCATCTCGCGGTTTAACGCCATTTCGAACCATCTTGCGGACTGGTATGTGTTAGATGCGCGTCTCGATCAGATCTAACAATCCCATAGGGTCGTCTCTCTGATCCTGTGTCACGACAAACCCAAGAATCGAGCAAAGCAGATTGAGAAATTCGTCGATATCGCACACAAGCTTCGCGCTTTGAACAATTATTCCGCCCTCCGCGCCTTTGTTGCTGGAATAAACAACTCGACTTTTCAAGGCGACGATACGATGGAGATATTCAAAACCAAAACTCCAGATCACTACAAAAACCTCTTGTCGTGGGACGTTCTACTCCAACACAGGGGTGCTCACCAAGCCTATCGGATGGCACTGAAAAACACCAAAGGAGCCTGCATACCTGCATTGTGCGTGACTTGATCGCTGAGTGTAAGCAGCTAAAACAGATGTCTATCAGGGAAGTACACATGTCGGATCTTATCCGTGCTCATGAAGGCAATCCCGACTTCAGCGCAACTGAGGCTAATAAAATTCACTGGGGGAAGTTTAACATGTTTGGGAGATTTATCCAGAGCACCACGCATTGCCAATTACAGTGTCAAACGACGTCCGATTACAACTTCTCTGCGCGTCCCAAGATCGGGAATCTAGTGTTTAGCGAGTACGTGATGCCAGAGGAGGTTAGAATGTTTTGTTCTGCTTTGAAGTCCTCGAACTGAAACCCTTCAGATGCAAATTTCCCGGATGGCACCAATCACAGATTCGGACATTATTGACGAACCATTCAGACCAAGTCTGCCTCGGTCTTTCTCACGAGAGGACGGTCACTTTACACAGGGGAGAGACACCGCTCTCATTCGCAGACTATTCCAGTGGTGATGGGTCCCCACTTGTACTCGGAAATTTACTATTGTATCGCCAGTTTTCTCACTTGATTCTTTATTGTGTTGTCTAACGTCTATCATCGGATACCCTGTTGCATACTTACTACCACCACTGACAGAGATGTTTTACCTGACGTACTGTATGATATTCTGCAGCCTCAGAATCCTTCAGCGCGATATTATTCTTACGCTTACGTAAGACTAGTTACCAATTAGAGCTCAAGCGCTCAGGAATCTCGGCAACGTTCTGTGGCAACCTGTTCGTTGTTCATCCAAGCAACAACAATACAGTACGCCGCCTGGACCTAGTTGTTGCCACGAAGAACCACGAGTGGCGCCGGGCAGGTCGACTTACCACCCATTTCCAGAACAATAACAGCTGCACAATAAAAGCATTCCGAATTAGTAGAGATGGCCTAGGCTCAGGTTGGTTGCCTGCATCTGTATAAAGGCCGCAGCTTTTCAGAAGAGTCATGCATATCCTTCCCTTCCCGTTTAATTTCCTCTTTCCTCAGATCCTGCGGTACTGGTCTGCTCGCAGTCGGACGTTATTTGAACGCTAAAGTAATTGAGTCTTCGGAGCACAACTCTCGTTTATTTGCTTCCTACTGTCAGAAGACATCGTCACTATGCTTGCCAACATCTCAAAAGCCACGACCCTATACCTCACGCCTATCTTGATGTTGGCGTCATTGTTTCTCATGCTTTTCGCCTACCTCTCTCCAGTGGTCATGCTACATGGCCATGTGTCGCTGTTGACGGTAACGCCCTCCTCGGCGCTCACGCAACCTGGGTCGAGTCGCGCCATTGATGGTCCTAGTATGTTTCTAGGGATACTAGGCAAGTTTTCGACGCCAGCGTGGATCATTTGTAACTTACGCAACCATAGGGTCCTGTGCCAAGTCCAATAATTCGGCAGGTTTAACGTGCACGTGGCCGTCGATCACTCCTGTTTACAGTGCGTATGTTCTCTGCCAGTTGCTGTCGTAGAAATAACACAGACTCTCGTCTGACAGATACGTCAGTGTTCACCTCAAACACACCTAGTGCTGATCTGGCAGCTCCCCCTACTGTTGCGCCGGTGTTTGTCACGATATCTCTGGTCTTCACGGTTGTCTTCTTCATCATGTTCACGGGGATCTCTTTTCGCCATCTGATGGGAAAGGCTGGGAACGTCTGGGAAAAACCAGTGGTGCAACAGGTTTCCGCCTGGATTGGGATTGGTTCCTTTGTCGTCGGTGTGTGCAATACTTATTTGTAACCCAATGAGATTTTGTTGCCGACAATTTGACTCTGCAGGCTTGGCATCTTTCCTGATCCTTCGCATGTACTTTGGGAAAGCAGCGGATGATTTTAACCTAAGCATCATTGGCCAAGGAACGAACGGACCACAACTTATCGCAAACACGAGTAACGCTTTTACGAGTGAGTCAAGCCGTTGGGAATTCATTAGATTTTGCTGAACGTATTGCCAGTGATTTGGGTTGGTTATGCATTCTTTGCTGTGCCAGTGGTAGTATCATTGGCAAAGCTACATGTCCTCGCAACGAAATGAATAGATAACCAGTAAGGATAGAGTCATTACCATAACTTTGGACAGTACTGTAGCGATCTATGTGCTGTATACCTTTCAACATTCGCATGGGAATTTGCATGGCTTTAATCGCCGACTCAATTCGTTGAACGCGCTTTTTTTCACCTTCAATTTGCCTCCAATGCTACTTCTTTAGCGCATGGTGAGTTTTTCAGCTCAGCTTTCTTTCTTTGCTATGATGAGCGTTGTAATCAACCACCACTGGCACCTCTTAGTCGACTTGATGCAAAGCTGCAGCCTTGCTGCCTCTGCATTACTGACATTACTGGCTCTCTGACACCCATTCTTTACTGGCGATACCTTTCCATTCACAAGCTCACACACTATTAATTTCAGAACCTGTGATGTGTCGACACGGAACCCCGTCAACAAAGTTTTCTGTATTTGGCTGATTGCCAGTTCCCGTGATGCAAGGATTATCGGACACATGGCCGCGTATCAGAGTCGTGATCCCACTCTCGTACTCTTATCTTGTCAACAGCCAATCGCTTATATATTCAGATACAACATCATTGCTCATTGTAACACCATTCTAATCATGCCATCCTGGTCCGACCTTGCTGCAGATAAGAAACGCCGCCAGTGCGAGTCCATTCCTACAGAATGGCTGGTCACTCCTCCCCCCGAAACCACACTCAATGTGACCCGCTTTCCTGAGACATGTGGACTGTTGACACCGCGAGAACTAGTGATCACGAACGAGAACGTCGACAATTTGCTGAAGAAACTCGCGACTGGCGAATGGACCGCCGTTGAAGTCACGACTGCATTTTATAAACGGGCCATTATTGCTCAACAATTGGTAAATATTCATGTCGTCGTTGTTCGTTATCACGGTTAACGAAAGGCAGGTGAATTGTTTGACCGAGATCTTCGTGGAGCGTGCCCTCGCTCGTGCGGCCGAGT
>JBBPMR010000245.1:0-29288 GCA_038090415.1 Rossbeevera mucosa | reverse complement strand
GCTTCACCAGAATGACCAGCATCAAGCAAAAAAAGGATGGTGCTTTGCTGAGTGAGAGAGAGGGATTTAACCATGATTAAAGTTGGAAAACAAGAAGTGTGTGAACTATTTTAAACTCAGACATGCTATTTATATGTATATATTTGTTTGTATTGACAAACAATAACAAAGAATCAATGATTTGACTAAGATTCTAGTCATCACTTTAAAAGCTCGGAAACTCTTTCCATAACATGGTTGTTTTAAAATGAATCTATCTCAATGGTGTGTCAACCAAATCACATGATCCTGGGAGCAATATCATAGCTGAGAGTATGTACTATTTATACCTCCACCAAAGCCAACCGAAATTCCCACAATACCTGGCAGTGTGCTCCACACATCACAGTTGAGGCAAACATGAAAAGGGTTTCCAAGGTCACTGTACATCTGGACTGTGTTGATAAAGGTTTGGGCCTTGGTGGAGGAGCCATTGAAGGCCTTTGGTGCTCCCAATTGGAGCTCAGTGGGTTTAGTGGTGGTGGACATGGCTGGTGGGGGGGATGGTGCTGGTGGGGGTGGGGAGGGTGCTGGTGGCTAGGTGCTGGTGAGGGGCTTGAAGAAGGGGTTCAAGATGCTGGTGGGGTTCCTGGGCTGGAATCTGAGGCAAAGGAGGCACAAATGCATCATCTGGGAATTGGGAAACTGGGAGGAGGGTATGGAGGAGCAGGAGATCCTCTTCTTGGTCTGAGGGGGTTGAAAGACAAAATGATGGGGCACTACAAACAATGGTAGGCTTGAAGAGTTAACCTTGACCTTTTGTTACACTTGATCCAGGTAGGAACAGGTGTAGCCTCAAGAAGAAGATCTTGAAGCAAAGAGCAAGGACAAGGGAGTCTTGAGGGTCAAAGGGATCAAGATAATGAGATTCTTCAAGGGTCGAGAGATCAAAGACTGAGTGCTGAGAGCGATAAAGACAACCTATAAAGCTGGGTTAAAAGCTTGGAGGTTGAAGCATCCTTTCAAGTGCAGGATGAAGTCACACAGAGGGTTCAAGGAGCAAAGAATATATTCCAAGACATATCTAGGAGGATACTCAAGGAGGTCAAGGTTAGAGAAAAGGAGAAGTGATGTCCAGTCACTTATAAGTAGGAAAAGAACAATAAGAATGACTATGATTAGTTGAATAAAAGTGGTGTCATGGAACACTATAGAAAGCTATGGAATGAGTAGGTAATCTGCAGTAAGAAACAGTAAGAAGCTGTGGATGACTAAGTACACATGAAAGCGGTGATAGAGAAGGAGACATAGAGAGCAAAAGGAAGAGAAGAAGAAAGAAAAGAAATGGAAGTCTGTATGAATCATAATAGTCCCATTACAGTCAATGATGAAGAATCAGAAGAATATGAGATTGAATACATTGTGGATTCTCGACCTGTTGGTCATGGTTTTCAATATCTCATTCATTGGAAAGAATATGATGAGTCTAAACATACTTGGCAAGCTGCCTCTTGTTGTAGAATAGAGTAGGAGGTGGAATGACTAAGAGAGCGAATGCACCCGTGGACCTGAACTAAGTAATAATCGACAGGGATACCTGTTGACTACTCAGATCATATATACTATTCTCTTCTCTATCTATTAATACATGTGGTAGATAAGGGGGATAAGGGATGAGTCCATAAGCACGTCATCAGGATACTTCAACACTCCCTCCAGAAGTGAGCGAGGCTCACTTAACTTGAGCTCATTGAGAAACAAAAAGGTGTGGGGCCACCCCAGACTCCCAGTCTCCTCTCTAATAAAATGATCAAGTTGTAGATAGAGAATTAAAGAATTTCTGTTAAAGGTAAGATGGTGTGCAAATACCCACACTAGTCTTGACATCAATGGCTTTCAGCTTTAATGTGCAGGCCTCCAGGATGACCCCGGGCCCACAATGAGCACTTGAATCCACTGAGCAGTTGGTGTCATTCCAGAGAAGGAAGATGAGGTTGAATGGAGAACCAGGCAGACTACAATGTGTAACAGTAATGTCCTAAGCTTGCAATTTTTGTGATCAGAATGAAGGTAGCAAATTCACAAATTACTTCGGGCCCAGATCTTACGTACAGACATAAAATATATCTATATCTATATCACTTCAGTGGATCAAAGTCGCCCCAGTCGTCCTTTGACACTGGTTTGCTAGGCGCTACAATGCGAGTGGGCTGCATAGGCGCCAACATGGATGACATCGACAGGGGAGAGGAGTGTGTCGGAGGCGACGACAGAGCCGGATGTGAAGGCGTGATCACCGCAGAAGAAGCATAACTCGGTACATTATAGCTAGGAGGCGCAAAAGTGTTAGATGAAGGCGTCGAGAGATCAGAGAGCGATATGTTGTAGTTGGGCTTTTGAACAGCAGCAACAGGAGCTACAGAAAAAGTCGGTTGTGATGGTGGACTCGAGATACGATGGATTTGAGTTGGCTGTGAATGTGTCGAGAAGGACGACAAGGGTAATGGTCTGGCTCCAGTTCGTGAGGGTCGCGAAACGGACGTATCGGTCCCAAGCCGCGGCGATGAAGGTAACGACTGGGACTGCGGGGCCGGTGCGAGTGGAGCCGGAGGTGGATTGATGGACATCGATACAGCCGATGGACTAGATGTCTGCAGAGTTATTAGAGTTGGGTTGCAATCTCAGAGAGCTCCTAACCTCGGGGGAATCATTAAATATGCTGCCCCAGACATCGTCTTCCCAGCCTTTCGAGTTGTCGATGACTGTATCAGGCTTTATATTTGAATTGGCCCGCCCTACCAGGGTCTCGAAATTGACACCCGAGTCAACGTTTGGTAACGCCACACCATTTGCAGGCGTAGATCGGTCTTCTATGCGTTGCGAGTCTCGTAAGAACTGATTGTGTTCTTTCTCGACCCTTTCTCCGAGCTTGCGGATGACCGTCATGAACCACTGAAACTGGTGGACGTTCAGTACTGTGAACGAGTGTCAGCATCAGCTAGGCTTTCTTGACTTGTATACAAGCTCACATGGCCCCATTGACATAGACCAGAGTTGTGGGAGAACAAGGGTTGCCACTGCTTCTCTATCAACCTTGGATCCCATGGCTTCTTGCACTGAGAGGGTAGCCATCTGATAGAAGATGATGGATTCTTTCACGTCGGACGGCGGTGGGGACTTACCATCACAGCCGGTTCCTTGGTGCGGATCTTTGACAAGAGAGGACATAGCTTCTGTGTCAGATTCGTCTAAAATTCTTTTAATATATATTCCGTGCTACACGAAGAATACACCAACCTGATCGAGGGTCTTTACCATACTCGTGAAGGTAACCAATGTAGCGACCTTCACTGAGAGTAACTTCGTCTTGGTGAAAACCAACTATGAAGGCTTGAGCATATTCCATGCGGGTCCTAAACCGAGACATACCGCTACACGAGGAAATAGCACGCCGGATACTTCTGCATAATCAATTGTTTCACACAGGTTAGGAACCACTCCCAAGGCCCGTTCTTGAACCTGTGCAAGAGATCAGACACATATGACGTGAACTGCACGAATATGCTCACTGCAGAGTGCTCCGACTCCAAAGCATTATACAAAAGGGGTAATACCTCTTCGTCGGATGTCAGCAAGGAAAGATCCAAAATCTAGCACGCACGTTCTCGGAAGACCCCCTTTTCAGTTTTGCTCTGCAGCATGTCGAGATTATCCAGCAATGTAAGCATGTTTTGCGGTGGGTCTTTAATGGTGAACAAGGGCTTAAGACTGGGCAAGACGAGCTGAGCGAATTCGGTAGCTGATAGAATGTTCGAGATCGCAAACACGTTGGGCAGAATATACGGAAGAAGATGTGTGTCCTTCATCTGTGATTGCACATTATGTCAGCATATATCAGCGGAATGATAACCGAGGACGCAGAACCTCTTCAAGGAGGGACGGTAATATCTTCCGTGTTCTCAAGCCTTCTGAGAATTTGCCCAAAACACCGGTCAGGCCTTTCATAAATGATATCTTCTCTTCTCGGGTCTTGGTCGTGAAGTTTGATCGATCCAGGAAGTTAAGCGTAGAAATGGGAAGCGAGGAGAAGAAGGGGTGAGATGGAAGAGTAGATGGTGTTGGCCTGATTTGGGAGCCTCGCGTAATAAGAGATCGTAAGAGATCTGATAGACTAATGAGCTATGTCAAAACGGAGAAACGGGGGAGATACCTTGCAAGTCCGGGTCCAAGTTCCCTATATCCGGAACTGGCCGACCCGCATTATCGCGCAAGCCGCCAAGACTTCCGTGATTCTGGAAAGGCGGATTACATTTACAATGGACAGCGTACATCACAGCACCCAGAGAGTACATATCAGATGCCGTGACGAGCATCTCATCCAAAGCATATTCCGGAGCTGTTATAAGGGTCAGGTTATTGCCAGAGAACAAAATAGATGAAAATACCCATGTAATCGAATGAGCGTTGGACATAGGACGGTACACGACCATCAAACCTAGGAAACTCCCACCTAGATGGTGACCCGTCGACGGTTGTCAGAGGGATAGTCAAACCGAGACCGGATATTTTCCAGTCACCCTGCAGCGAAGAGCAGTTTGTCTATCAGAATGATCGATTGGAAGACATCACATACGACTTCGTTGATAACGACACATTCCGGTTTCAAATTGGAATGTATTAATTTTGCCGATGAATGCAAAAATGAAAGTCCTTTGCAGAGGTGAAGGATGCCCTTTTGGATCTGGGCGGGAATAAACAAGGGTAGAGGACTGCAGGGGTACGATCACGTACTTCGATCTCATCAAGTTCGACAAGAGGGAGGTAATGAGGACCTCGTGAAATTGACATGTCGAGACATGACAAGACGGGCTCGGTCGCGAAGATGAGCTCATTGCGGGTTTCTTCGAGAGGCTCGACCATCTCTTCGTGACGTTTGCTGAGTGAAATTTAGAATCGTGAATAGGACGAACCAAGGATGGAAGGGTGGCGCAATTTGCTCAAAGCAGCGGCCTAGCGGTACGTGGTCAGTTCGAACCGTGCGGATACGTGTAGCGAAGGTGAGACCTCATTCTTCAGAACTTCCAGGACGTGATCCTTGGACAAGGGACCGAGGCCCTCCAAATCGACGCGCTTGTTGAAGGACCAGATGGAGACACGTTTGCCGGTGACCTTGTGGGCAGCCCCCTGGACCCTCCATAGGCCGACACCGATTGGGACGGACTGAAGACGTGTGCTGGAAGATCCTGAGGGTGTTGGTGTAGAGGAGCGACTAGGACTCGGTTGGTTGGTGACGTAGGACTGAGAAATGGCGGTCCGAGAGAAAAAAGAGGTCGCAGCTGCAAGCATTGGGGAGTGAATGCGCTGCTGATGTAATCAACATGTGTGTGTTCCTTCACCCCGGCGTGGGTTGCGGATCTTGTCTTCCCCAACGATGAGGGCGACTCTGAGTGTGTTTGCGGTCCGTGCACAGACCACTGCGTTTATCGGGCTCGGTCGCATGGGCTCAGAGATGGCGCACAACCTCTTCTCGAAGAAGCTCGTCGAGTCCACGGACTCACGCTTTGTCGTCTGCGATGCAGTGCCGGAGAGCGCCGTATCTTTCCGTCAGAAGGTTCTGTCACGGTTCCCTAGTGCGAACGTCGACGTTGTGCAGACACCCGAGGAGTAGGTGATCAAGATTGATTGCCATTCATTACTCATGCTCGGCAGGGCCGTCCGTTCTTCCCAGACGGTGATTACGATGCTACCCTCTTCGCCCCATGTAGAGAGTGTGTATTGTGATCAGGGCGGGATTATACCTGCGCTAAAGGGACTGGGGGAGACCGAGTCGAGGAATTCCTTGTTCATTGACTCGACCACATTGGATGTGGATGTCGCACGCCGAGTAGCCGGCGATGTTATCCTAACAGGGGCGCAGATGATTGATGCACCCGTATCCGGAGGTTCGTGTTACCTGAACACCGCCGCTCCGTCTATTGAATGCAGAGATAGGCGTTACCGGGGCGCAAGCCGGCACACTTTCCTTCCTGGTCGGCGGTTCAGAGGAGTCTTTCCGTCGAGCACAACCCGTCCTGGAGCTAATGGGGAGGCGGATCATTCACTGTGGACCTTCTGGTGCGGGGCTAGGTGCGAAGATATGCAATAACCTTGTGCTAGGTGTGCAGCAAATCGTCGTCGGGGAGGCGATGCTGCTTGGAGAGAAGCTGGGGCTGAACCCTGCCGTGCTGGCAGGTGTGATTAATAGTTCGACGGGCGGCTGTTGGGCCTCTTCTGTCAACAACCCGGTGCCGTCCTCGCTTCCAGAGAAGTCGCCCCCTTGCGAGAAGGACTATGAGGGCGGGTTCGCGACGGCTCTCATGCTAAAGGTAGGTTTATTAAATTACCGCGATCGCCACCGGTCAGTGACGTGTTATGGTAGGACATGGAACTGGCAAGGAACATCGCCCTGGCAAAGCGGAGCGCTCTGCCGCTGGGAGAGGCTGGGAGGAAGGTTTATGAAGAGGTTATTTCGGAGCGACCGGAGCTGGCGAGAAAGGATTTCTCGTGTGTGTATGTACACCTGAGGAGGTACTAGTTTGCTACGGACATATTAAAAGGTTCTTATGTGAGATGGTTGTTGCCTCCGCGACGATGGCCGTATAAAGGACGACCGATCAACTCGTCCCGCGCAAGAAATACTTCCACCATGGCTCTGCCATCCGCTATCATTTTCGGTGCGTCCTCCCTTTCTCTGCCCCACCCGATCCCTTGCCGATCTCCCCAGGCGGTATAAACACCTACTCGCGCGCACTCGCAGCGCTTCTCGTCCCTCCGAATGGCCAGCGTCTCGTTTCCGTTCGTCCTCCTTTCCCTTTTCCCGCCTTCTTTCTTCCTCACTTCCATCATCAGCACCTCCGCATCGTAGACAAGTTTTGTGTTGCCCCGCCCACAACGTACGCCTCCCTCTCTTGGCCACACACCCCGCTCACCTCCCCCCAGCTATCTTGGGGCCCAGTTCCCAATCGTCCTCTCCCAGCCAGACGTCGAGTACCGCCAAGTCAACCTCACCGTCCCCTGTGAGTCCCCTCTCCTCCACTCCAGCATCCATCTCAGTCCCTCCAAGCCGCCGTCGCCTCCGCATTCGACCCCCCTCCCGGCCACGCCCCTTACTCTTATGTCTTCGATCTCACCGGAGAGGTTAATCCTGACCGTGGAGAAGTCGTCCGTCCTTCCCCTTCTCCCGTCTCCCCCTCCATCATTCATCATCTTCCTCCTTAGATCGCCATCATGATGACGCTCACAGTTGCCCATATCGTCGGCCTAGAGGCTGCCAAACGCAACGTAAAAGCATATGTGCGCCTTCAGCAGCCGGTGTACGAATCCGTTGACAAGGGTGCACATGACGAGAAAGAAGATGTCAAACCTGTAAGACCCCTTGATGTTTGGTGGCATGAAACACTCCGCATGCTTGCGTCTATTCAAGGGTATCTCCGTCCGAAATCCGTCCGGGAAATACTAGCTGACGTTGAACAACCAGACTAAACCTCGTTATTTTGCGTTGTGGGTTCGTCTACGGTCCCTATGTGGAATATGGCCTCTGTGAGATACATGTTATATATTTGGTCATGTAAATCTGATGCCGATTTGCAGATCCTCTGGTTATCACTGTTGCATCAATATATGGGTATATGAAGAAACCCATGAAGACGATGTAGGCCTCGTATCCAAATCCACGGTTCCTGACCACTCACGACCGTTTGCAGATGGGGACCGGGAAAAGAACCCGTGCATTCTGTACATGTCGAAGATGTGGCAGGCGCATTATGGGCATGTGCAGAATGGATCAAAGAGCAGGGTCGCGAGCAGGCCAACGTCTTGGCAGGCGAGAAGATACCCTTTCACAACGAGAAGAGCAAGGCGAAGGAGGTCGATGGGATGATCTCACCGGACGAGCAGCCCATTGCGCCCCTGTTTAATCTGGTGGACGACTCAGAGATGACGCTAGCAAAAGGGGGCTCGATGATTACGGAGTTCTTCGGGACGACCTTTGAGTTCTATTCGAATTTCGAGACGACTATCGCAAAGGTACGGACGAGGTGAGGGTGCGAGTATACACGCTGACTGGTCGCCGCCAGCTCAAGCTAGAGGATTTGGTCGAGGAAATCAACGAGGACCACGTGGGGACGTGGACGGAAATGCTCCAGCGGTCGAACCCGGCGATCACGCACACGCCGCTGACGGCGTACATGGACAAGTATGTATTGTCGAAACACAAGCTTGCGTATAACAACGGCAAGATCAAGAGGGTCATTGGGTATAAACTGAAGCGCCCCGTTTTCGACCACGGTACGCTGCGAGAGGTGGTCGAGAAGTGGAAGGAGGAGAGGTCGTGGCCGGTGTTGGAGTAGTCTCTTGTGTTTTTTGGGCTGTATCTGCTGACATAATAGCTGTTCTTTTAATCATCTAATTTTATCTTATAAGTGACGATGATGATGGAGAAGAGAGTCGTATTATCAGCGCACCTTCGTGTTGTACCCGGCTAGTAAGCGCTGAGCGATGACCGACGTAGCACGACCCTCCGACGACGAGCAACAACGTCTTCTTCCACCAGAACAACAACTTCCACAAACAATGGGTCCCGACGTCGCAAAACCAGAGGGTCGCAAAGGCGACGGTTCTGCTGTCATCGTCGCATGCGTTCGTTCTCTCCTTCGCCCTTTCCCCTCTCGTGTTCTGATAAAATCCCCTCAGCTCTCGTTTCTAGTGAGCGAGCATACCCCTCGCGTATTTGCACAGGGGCCCTGACACCCACAGCTCTTCATTATCTCTACTTGGGTCATCGTCCTCTCCAACGACCCCGCCTCTCTCGGCTGGTTCAGGTTCCACCCCTTACTACAGACCTTGTCCATCGGCTCCTTCACGTACGGTGAGTGCGATCTCCGCCGTCCCTTCTCCCCTCTCACCTCGTCCACAGGCATCCTCACTCTCCAGCCCACCGCCCAGCCCCAGACAAAGGCTGCAGGCCTACAGAGACACCAGATTGCCACAATCGGCGTCGGCGTCCCCCTTATCCTCCTGGGCACGCTCTCCATCTTCCTTAACAAGCTGAGCCACAACGCACCGCATTTCACCACTTGGCACGGCGTAAGTGGCTTTACCCTTTTATAGAGTCTATGCTGCGGATTTTATCTCGGCTCCCAGACGTTTGGCATCATCACCGTCGTATGGATCCTGCTGCAGGCCTTGATGGGTGGCTCCACCGTTTGGTATGGCGGCGCGGCGTGGGGCGGTGGAATGAGGGCCAAGGCGTTGTGGAAGTACCATAGGTAACGGTCCGACACCGTCTCCTCCCTTCCTACACTCACGCGCGCGCTTGTTTAGGTTGTCAGGGTATATCCTGTTCCCCGTGCTCTTGCTCACGGCACATCTCGGAGGGGGTTGGTCCGACTGGGTGGTCGGTCACAGCGAGGCTTTCGTACGGGTGCTCGCCTACTGGATCGCGCCCATTCTCATTCTCGCCGCGGTCTACACGCGTGTCCGGTGAGCTACTTCCCTAGTCGGTGAATTCAGTCGTGTTGCTCACGTTCGACAGCCCGTCCAAGATGAAGTTCTTCTGAAAGGTTCCTGCTTGGTCTCGTTCTCGTTTTGTACATACACAGTGTGAGCAGTGTCTCTTTTGGCTCTGCACGGCAATTATTCACCTCCGCCAGGACTTCGACACCGACTCTCCTCAAATTTGGTATCTCTATGCACTCCTTTCCTTTTTTTGAGCGTGGTCTATGTACCGTACAAAGATTGTGTGTAAGATATCGTTCACCCAGACACCCGTTTTGAGTCCATAGATGGCGGGATCACCTCAGCCAAGAATCCTGGCAAGAACCGCTCAAGCCTCGCCTCCGTGGCACTCCACAGTTGCATTTCACCACGCTCATCATTGGCACCAGACGGTGGGACAAGGATACCAGCCGCATTCATCACCAGGACAACGTTCTTGAGGGATTCAGAAACAGCTTCGTACTGGAAACATGCAATCATCTCAGTCCAGCGGCGGAAGCAAGGCGGTCGAGTGAAGAACCACCGAAAGCGGGGCACGTACCAGCTGCTCGCTCTTCTCCGCGCTAATCAGGCGGTCCAACAGATCCAAGATCTCGATCCACAGAACCCTGCTGTCCGCGTTCCGACCCCCCTGCGCCACCTCGAAATGCATGAACGTTTTGCACAGTAAAGCAGACGCTCGCAATCGCGTCTCCGACATGCCCTGTGGGTCTAGCATATACACCTGTGGCTTCAACAGCTCGTCCAAGATCGGGAAGATCACCCCGTTGAAAATCTCTTCGACGTGCCCGTGGTCCGTCTCGTCGTAGACGAGTTGCGGACCGAGCAATAATCGTTGCAGCTGATTGATCGCCGTGTTTCGGACGAGTCTAGACGGGTTCGTAGACTGTCTCCCTAGAGATGAAATTAGCGGAAGACAGTAATGCCGCCACACTGTTTCGAGAACATCAGCCATCACGGTCTAGTACGGATGTTGCAAGTCGAATGATGTGTCACCTTGTCCGGGTTCTAACCTAGTAGACTCGGCAAACGGCGTAATAACCCTCTTCAGATCAAAGATGAGGTCGATGGACTTGCGGCCACGGTCGACGGGTAGTGAACTGGAGGAAAAAAAAGGGGTGTTGAACGTGCATCAGTCCCTTTGGAAAGAATTGACCTACTCTGCAGCGGGCTGCTGTGGTGCCCGACGAGGCCGCGTTGGTGTCAACCGTATTAATGCCCCCGCAGCAGTCGCAAAGTCTTCCAGCGTGGACAAGAGTCCCGCAAAGTTATCCGGGGTGATCTTCTGTCCCTGTCCCTCCGAAGCGAAACTCGCAACGAGGTCGAACGTGGACCGAGCAGCCTTGGGATTCGATATCGTCGAACGGAACGTCGCAAAGATGACGTTCCACTCCGTCTGCGTACTACATCGGTCATTAGCAATGTTCAGTCCTGCGCGCTACGTTGGCTCACCTGATGGCGGACTTGTGTTGCAATATCAGGCCCACACCTGCTACTACGTGTTCTGCAACGGAGTTGGCAACGGACGATGGCAAGGTGGCGACCAAATCCAATGATATATAGAGTTGATCACGCAGAGTGTCCTTTGTTTCAAATTGTTGGCTTCAAATGTATGTCAAGCGGTATACTTTCTTACCTTTTGAGCGAGGATCAGCGCAAGGCGCAGGAGCGCAAAGACGGCCCGCTCAATGAGCAGTACACTGTAGTGGGTCGAGGCAGATAAGAGTCCTGATAGGTGCTCGAAGATCACTGGCCTGCGGTGCAAGCATTCCAGTCATGATTGTGCATATCAGATAAGCCAAGAACTCACCAAAGATCCTCGATACACCGGGTCGTATGACGTGCAATACTGACCATCATTTCCAAAAGGAAGACGGCTGCGGGATCGTAGGGAAGAACATATGTTCCGTCATTTTGTGACACCCCGCCATACGAGCTCGCGACATCGTCAGATTCTTGTTTGAGCCTAGCAATAGTTCTCTCGTGTGCGAGCGCCTCAAGGGCTTTAACGGCAGCAACGAGGGCCTCCGAATCTAGCTGCCTAAACAGTAGTCAGAACTGTCGTGTCGTGTCGTGTCGTGTCCTCAGTTCGAACTCACATGATTTGGGCGTAGAATTCGTCTAGGCGACAGGATGCGATGCAGTCGATCGTACATAGCGTGCTCTCGACCTCTTGATCAGCAGCTTCAGGCACGAGGTTGTCCGAACTTGAGCCATAAGGTGTCATGAGGTATGACGACAGGGTCGAAAGTAGACCACCCTCATTCCTTGGGGCTTGTCTTGATGGGTGAGCGCCGCGTAAAGGTATCATTGTGACTCCATCGAGGAAATCCTCCATTTGCAACATCCTCGTCGGGAGCAAGGAGTGCATAAACAGATTCTCAAACATCTCGAAAATCTACAATCGAATTAGCGCTGAAAGTGATAATAATCATAGAAGACGACGTTACCTGCGTCCAACCTTCGCGGAGAGCGTTGCCGTTGCCATTAACAATATTGAATAAGACCACCGCAGCCAGTTGTCCTTTGAAGTTTGTTCCGAATCTAACCGACAACGAAGAAACAGTCACAGACTGTTCCTCGACTTCTATGACTGGGTAATTTGGAACGTGAGCAGGGAGGTTCTCAGACAAAAGGCTGGTAGCCTGCGAAAGGGAAACCACCACAAAATCAAACACATCTGGGAGATTAAAGTGTCCTGCAAGCGTAGCACATTGTCGGAATCCTGAAATTGCCCGCTGGATGACATATTCGTCATCAAATGTGATGAAGGCATGAGCGATGGCAGAGATGACTGGTTTCCAGACGGTTCTGAACATGTCGAAATCAAAGAGAGCCGAGTTGCACATCATGAAGCATCCTACAAATATTCTTTAGTTGTGAATAGTCTAACGGGACTGCATGCGAACCCGATTGTCGCGAGCGTACGAGTAATTCTTTCCATGCATATTCAAAGCCTAGTTGGCCAGTATGTTCTTCTGGCATGATAATTTCACGCTTGCGTATCGAATCATAGATGTGTTGCTAAAAAAAGAATTCAGCCAGAGTAATGATAACGGGCTCAGGATAACACATACTAGGAATTCGGGCGAAAAGTTTTCTCCTCCATTCTGCCCTCTCAGATTCCGCTGATAATCCTCTATTGACATCCGTTTCTAGACACGTTAAGCTACAGAACGATGGAAATAAGGTTGTATTTACTCGGATATGAGGGTTGTGGAGGTCAGTGTTGAGCATGATGATTGAGAATGCCAGTACGTAGACCGCATCTTGAGTCTTGATCTCAGCTGTATGATGATCAGTAAAGTGTTAACGAATGGGAATAGGGCTACGCTCACCTGGCTTTGAAGCAAAATACACCGATGCAAACGTCTCAGTGATACGATCGATTTGCTGAGATTCTCCGGGAAGCCTGAGACTTTCTAGCATCTCCCGCATGGCATCCTCCATGGGTTTCTGACAACATATGCATAAGTCACGAACATGCATGGAATGGAAACAATTCACATCCTTGAAATCAAACAGTTTCATGAACTCTCTCAGTAGCCCCAAGTTGTCAGGTCTGGACAGGTAATCCCCAAGCAGGCGTTTATCCAATCGGACAGAGCCTTTGAGGAACCTTGCTAAACTCTTTTCTTTGGATACCTCTGGCGAGAGGTCCGAATATATGAGCTTGTTTTCCTCCAGGAAAGCGAGCCCGAGCTTAGGCTTCGAGTTAAATCGGGCTGCCCCTGTCAACGCAAGTTTCTTCCTAGACTTGTTCTGTAGGAGTTGCTCTGGCAACTCAAATTCCTGAGGAACGATTTCAAGATGAATCCCCCAAAAAAACAGTAAAACCTACAAGGCTCCAAGCTTCGCTTTTCTGCATCTCGGATGAGCACACACATTGAGACGCAAAGAGGCACTTACCCCTTGGGCGCGAGCTGCCATGTCGTTCACAAACGCTAGCAACATATCCAAACAAAGGTATTGCGAATGAAGCTGCTGTGCCTCTGATGCATACGAGTACTGCCAAGCGTACACTCCCTATAAACGAGATAAGATGACGAATAGACAGTGGCATATGCTATACTAACCTTTGTCAAGAACTCTATGAGCCGCTCGAAAAGGTTCTCGCAATTGATGTCACAATCATAGTTGGTGTAAAGGTCAACCATGAAACTAGGATGGCGGGAGATCTGACACAATGTCTCTAGCATCAAGTCGCGGGTGTCGCCACGTGCTGGTTGTACTGGAGGGCGGGAAGGCACAGGACTACCTTTTTCCAGTTCGAGCTCCGTGTCAACCGGTCCTAGGGTGGGGGTGGAGGTAGCAGAAGCGCCAGGACGCGGCGAACTTGTTTGATTTCTCTTTGTCCTCAGAAGAGGAGGGGTTGCCAGGCGATCGATAGTGAAAGCCAAGTAAAGCTCCTGCTGCAACTTGAGATATGGCCGCATGGTCTCGAATAATGAAGAGATTGTGCGGAGAGCACCCTGCAACACAGCCGAGTTGTCCGAACGTGCCAGCTGGAAAAGATATTTACATCCATGATCTAGAATCAGGACCATGAGCGAAGGGAAATCTCCAATCCTGGTGCCGCAGGTTTCGATGGCACAGTTCAAGATGGTGAGTGCACTGAGCCGTGTTGAATCTGTATGAACCTGGTCATTTGGGTCGAGAATATTGACAAGCACTCGAAGGAGCTCTAAGAGCGCAGGGAGTCCGTCTGCAAAGAATGGCATATCAATGATGGATCAAGGGGCACGCGCTGAAACCTTACATGGTTTGGGTGCGACAACGGACGCGATGCCCCCTTCCATAGTTTTGTCAGGAGTCACAGCACTCTCCTCCCCATGTACATCTGGAGAAATTGGATTGTCGATGGCCTGAGTCGGTGAAACCACAGGCGTTGTGACCGACAAACTGAGCTCGCCGTGCTGAGGGTCATCCCCGTGAACCCGAAGTTTCGTTTCTTCCTCTGTCGGTGAAAATTCATGAAGGCGACCAAATATCGTTCGAGCGATTGAAAGCATCGTTGACTCAGCCGACCTCCGTAAGACCTCTTGGATGTGTTCGTCAGACGAACGCGAAATCAGAGAAGATGATGATACAAACCACTCAACCTCATTTGACAACACGTCGTCAACACGGTTTCCAGCATCTCACATATCTCCACATCGCCAAGGAATGCTCCTACGCTACTGCCCACCATGCAGTCGTGGATGACTGTCATGATTTTGAGCAGTACGACCTCGTCGCCCGACGAGTCACTCGCTTCGAATTTACAGTGCGACACTGTGCTGCTGAGTTCGACCAATGCAATCTCGACTTCAACCGATTTGACTGAAATCAATCCGCATACGAAGAAGTTATGAAGGGCAGAGAGTGCTGCAGATGTGATCGGGCCCGTCGAGATTGGGGAGCGGATGATGGCAAAGAAGGGACCGAGAAGCACAGGCAGAGGTATGCTCTGTATATCTGGAGCCATCATGAGGCATAGAACCCAAACACAAGTCTGACCGACCTTCAGCGCCACGAACAGTACGCGTGAGTTCCTGGAAACCACCCATGAGGTCCCCCTCTGCAGATACTCTTCTAGGACGTTGGTTGTCGCCTCCAGTGCTGGTTCTTCGAAGACCAAGATCCCTTGCTAACGCGGAATCCCTAGCATGGAGGGTATGGGCTACAGAGGCCCAGCGCGAATTCTTTCGCATAACCGACGTCACGGTCAGTATCTCTGAGAGTAGAACATGTTTTTGAGTTATTGACGACGTCGATTGCATAACTGGCGTTGTTTAACGTGACGCGCATACGTGTAAGTCGGGTACCGCCTCGAATGTCCGACAACAAATAACTACGTATACATAAAACACAAATGGTACTTCGTATTTTGTGACGACTGATACAAGGAATCTGATATTTACTGCCCCGAAGATTGGCCAGGGTCCGCCCGAGTCGCCATTGCGGCCTGCCCAGCTGCGGTCGCTGCCAATCGAGTACGCTTTCGCTCGGCCTCTTCAATATCATCAGTACATTATTGAAAGACAGTGTCAATGAACCTACCGGCCTCCTTTTCTCGCTCTATCTCACCAACTATGGCTTCAATCTCCGAAAGCTCCAAATTCTGGACATCCGTCTCAGCTTGTACAATGCACCGAGGGCTGTGAGATAAACTCACCGTGATCTTTCGATAACCTTCCATCACGCTGATCTCGATATTCTTGGCTCCCGTCTGTACAACCTCTAGGAGACTCTTGATCGTCAACTTGATGCTCTGTTCGCGTGTCATGTCCTCTTTGTAACTCTTTTCCAAGAATTCGCGGACTGTCTTGGACGAACGACCAATGGCATTTGCCTGAAAAAAGTCTTCAAAACTATTATGAGAGGGCTTGAGGAGGTTCACCCACCTTCCAAGCACTATAAATACCACTGGGTTCTGTCTGATACAGTCTTGGTCTGGAGTCGTCGGGGTCGAAACCGACGATCAGCGTCGAAATACCAAAGGGACGGCGACCACCTGATTGCGTATATTTCTATCCAGATATTCGATATTCATGTCTGGTGGGATCGGAGAGAGCACGCTGACCTGTTGGATACCTGCGATGTGTCTTGTGATATATTCCACTGTTACCGGGTCTTCCACTGTTAACCGATGGCTCTGACACTCTATCCGTGCCCTGTCGATGAGGACACGTCCATCTGCAGTCAGACCTGGAAAGTGTCAGTCCGGGGCAAGCGATCGGGGGCGGAATGTGATACCAGCAAATGCCAGGCAGATGTGATCGTCAAGCATCACAACCTTTCGAACTGTACGAGGGTCCTGAAGTTGCAACACGGATTTCTTCTCGACGCCTAATACTACCACATCCTTGCCGCGTACACCAACCTGACACCAAGAGTAAGATGGCATTAACAGTGGGTGTAAGATAGAGTATTACCGCGCATGTGCCCTTTCGAACGGCCTCGAGTGCGTACTCGACCTGGGTATGTTCGATGAGATAGAGGATCGAGGGTGACGCGTCTGGACGCTACCTGGAACAAGTGGCCATCGGGAGAGAAAACGGTGAGTGCTACGGTACAAGATCAGTTTATTTTTTGTAGTATTTGAGCGATTTCTTACCGCGATCGTAAGACCTGGACATGATGAAAGATGGACGCGCGTACAAACTTGGTAGCTGGCGTAAGTGACCGAATTGCTTATGTAAATTGTGTATTGACTTCTAGTACCATGTCTTCGGACGACGAAATAGAAATACTCGAGGTGAAGAGTACCGTAGACCCAAGGTAGTCTCTCCACGTTGTACAGAATACTGATTTTGTTGACATTCAAGAAGCGTCTCCGGAAATAACGATATTTGCCAACTCTGCTCTGCTAACCTGAGCAGTCTTAGCGCCACTAAACGAGTCGAACACTATGACGAACACGACTCCGGAAAACCATCCAGTAAGCTTTTGGTGTGCATTTTATCTGTGCTTCAATGCCTGATGATCCACAGGGTCGCGGTCCAAACGTAAAGCACCGGTGAACACTGTCAAACCAAAGCCAACACCTTTGAAGTTTGAGAAGGTCGCAAAGAAGACCCAGCCGGAAGATATTTTCTGGTATCATGCACCGGAAGTGCCAGCACCAGACAACTACTGCCCTGGTAAGCCATTTTGTTGCCAGTTTAGAATTAGCCCCTGAATACAAAGACGTCGTGCTTTGCCAGATTTGCTTTTAGTTTTGAAAGAGGCGCTCAAGTTATCTCACAGAAAAGGTACAACTAAACGCGCTGTACTGTGCTACGAGAAGACACCTCATATTTTACGCGAGTCTTTCGACATGAGCTGGGGATGCGGGTACGTGCGCTCAATGGACCTTACAAACCAAAGCCCGGACCGACTGACTTTCCAGATATCGTAACTTCCTAATGGCATGCGCGGCTCTCATGAGCCAGCCATTCCAGGATCTCTACTTTGCTTGCCTTGACTCCCCGCTGCCCCCTGGCGTGCATAATCTACAACGTTGGATAGAAAGCGCTTGGGAATGCGGTGCATAAACATCGTCGTGAGCCACTTTTACAGGGTACTAACATGTTTTGGCAGGATATGATGATATTGGTGCTCGTGGACTTGATAGCAAGTTAGTGGACACCAAGAAGAAGATTGGAACTGGAGGTAGGTGTAGTGAACATAAACAGAGTTGTTATATATTCTAATCTAAACCACCAGAACTCTATGTCGCATTTACATCTCGAAAAATCCCGTAAGATTCATAATGACCTATTGTTGGTAAATGACGACAGAGAAAACCCGGCTTAGTTGCGTGCTCGTGGATTTCGACCTCAAGGAATCCCCAAAAGGTTTCCCGTTTCTTCTTGTGAAAGCACACCGCTCATTTTCACTTTAGGATTTAACACGCTAGTGGATTGGGTTGTGAAACACTTCACCCCGAAGCCCCAGGGAGATATCAACAGTGCACTTCGTGCCACATCGCCCGTCTCAGTCACCGACAAGATGCCTGTCATATTGCAGTATGAGGGTCACTCGGTGACGATTGTCGGGTATGAGCTCGGAAAAAACGACAAATACAACCTCCTCGTGTTTGATCCTTCGAGGTGAAAAGTTTCGACAAGGTTGAACACTCTTGAAACGTTGAGAATTGATATATCCTTGACAGAAAAGTTGGCAAACACGAACGGAAAGCAGCTCTCGACATGTCGGCTGGCTTGAGCAAAACTTTGCATTTCTCCTCGTTGGATAAAAGCAGACACCGCCAACAATCACGCTCTCCTCCCAAGAAGCGATCACGCATGGACCGGCATTCCTCCGACGAACCAGTCAGCATATCCGACTTGGGCGATGAAAGGGAAGATGATGATGAATGTCAACCCTTGGCTCCCAACTTCGTTCTGGATCCCGAGTCAGTTATCGATGCCCTCAGGCTCAAGATGGCAGCCAAGTCAGTCATTTTGCGGCTACATGACATACTGCTCAGCTTACAGATTAATTTAGGAGAAAGAAAGAATACCAAGTGCTTTACTTTACCATGGGTGCTCTACTCTCTGACCAGGAGCAAATTGAACGTCAAGTCGTTTTAAGCGAGTGTGAGCGGTAACTTATGTACAATATACATCATATAGGCAGATTAATACCACTAGTTATACCTCACGAATGGGGTGAGCATACGTAGCATGATCTTGATGATTTCAAATCTATTTCATTATATGGACGCAGTGAGGGTGATATCTGGTTCAGATGACCCCAAAAGTGGGGATAAGAACAACGCTGCTACTGCCGACCTCACAGCCCTATCCCAAGCTTCTTCCACACAGTACCCACCTGCTCTCATGATGCCTTCTCGATCCTCTCGTACTGCTTCACTGTATATGTCTTCGTAGTTGTCCCGCAAGGAGTACATATCCTCGTATGCATACCAGTCGTCCTGCAAGGGGACGTGTGGCACGTCAGGTACGGTAGTACTCTGGGCCGCTCGTGAGCGTAAGAGTTGTGCACTGCTCTTGGCCAAAGTAGTCGCAGCAGTGCGAGCGGACAGCCGTTTGTTTGCCTCTGCGCGGGACTTTGCGATGACCTTTGCAGCATCTTTGGTACTCGTCTCTAGTCGGTCGATGATTTCTCGCCGGCCTTTTTCCTTTTCTTCGCGTTCTAGTTCTTCCTCTCTGCGTGCTTCGAGTGCTCGCTGTTCTCTATCTAGTCGGTCCTGTTCTTCCTGCTCCTTCAAGGCTTGAATGTATTGTTCCTCTCGTCGCACGTTGAGTTCGATCAATGACGCATTCTCTTTGCGATACCGCTCTATCCTAGCCTCAGTCTCCGGAATATCGATGTCGTTGATGAGATTGAATGCTGCCCTCAAGTTGGAGAACGGAACTTGATAGCAATGTATGGACCTACTTATGTCCTCCACTTCTTCGAGGTAATTATTGTACTCCCGGAGGTCAGGGAAATCTTCGCGGCGCTTGTTGAAGCTGGAAGAGTGTGATTGGGATGATTATAATCTCTGAGACAAATAAACTTGCTCTTTCGCTATGCGCCTCCGCACTGCTACCTCCTTCTCGACAGTGAGATCTTCGAATGTTTGGGGAGCGAATGCAAGCTTTCGCAGGATCTTTTGGCATATCGGACATGGAGCGGGTCCGAGCGTGAATAAGCGATCGATGCACGATTCACACCTGGGCACGCGGAGCGTGTTGAGTCATGCCAACCACGAGTACGCGGTACAAGTACATTTTGTGGTAACATGCGCTCACGAGCAATCGCAGCTTTGGGTTCAGATATCGGTCAGACTTGCATACGGGGCATTGATCGTCCATAGACTGCCAAGATGTTTGCCTGAGAAAAAAACGGGATAGAGGTGCACGCGTGATGGGACTCACGAAATATTCTGACGTTCTGCCAGAGACATCCTTGACCCCACCACCGAATATGGTTGTGGAGGTGCTCTGAACCTGAGGAGTGTTAGGGCGCGTAGAGTGGACGTTCGTTCCGGTTGTGCCACCCTTGCGCACGGTAGTGCCTTTGAGCCATCCCCCAGCAGCGTTATTGTTCGCGTGAGACATGTGAAGGATGGTTTATATGACTAATGCGACATGTTGCTGGTAACTACACACTTGCTACACTTGCTGAAACGGCCATTTCTGTTTATCAACCCTTGTCTTTCCCCAGATCGCATCCATGGATCATTTCCATGCACCCACACCACAGTCTACCACACCGATGCCGACAGTAATAATTTCATACTGTCAATCCGTGCCCAAGGTCTACGAAGTCCTCATCACTCCTCCAACCTCTCCCTGTCGCAGTGAACATGGTTCAGATGCTAGTCCGAACGATGTCATGATGTTGTGTCAGGCACCATCACCGTATCCAGAGAAATCATCGACTCAACAATCCCAGCCGCAACTACACCAAGCTCCCATGATCCAGGCGAATTATCCCCACTGGCAACACCGTGATATCCAGTTATCCCTCACTCCGCCTTCAAAGCCTGCACGTTCCCTAGAAAACGAAGAGGCTCATGTTGAGAAATCAGGGGTTTTGAAATTGACCGATTTTGAAGTAAGAGGAACTCTGGGTAGGCATCCTCACTGCTTTTCGGTTTAAGCTTTGCTCATCGTTTTTTCTAGGTACGGGAACTTTCGGTCGCGTTCTCCTAGTTCGTCTCAAGTCTGCGACTCCCGGATCTAAGAACATTTTTGCCATGAAGGTCCTTCGGAAAGTTGAAATCGTCCGCCTCCGTCAAGTCGAGCATGTTAACGCCGAGCGTTACATCCTGTCACGGGTCCGACATCCATTTGTTGTAGACCTCTTTGCAACCTTCCAGGATAGCTTAAACATCTACATGCTGATGTCCTATGTCCCTGGTGGCGAACTCTTCACACACCTCCGTAGGGCCCAGAAGTTTACTCCCGACGTCACGCGGTTTTACCTTGCCAACATTATACTTGCGCTGAAGTACCTGCATTCCTTCAACATCATTTATCGGGATCTCAAACCCGAAAACCTCCTCCTGGATTCACGCGGCTACCTTCGCTTGACTGATTTTGGTTTTGCGAAAATAGTCGACGATCGTACGTGGACCTTGTGCGGTACACCGGAGTACCTCGCCCCAGAAATTATCCAATCCGAAGGCCATGGCAAGGCCGCGGATTGGTGGGCATGTGGTATTTTATGCTACGAGATGCTTGTTGGTTATCCTCCGTTTTTCCACGAGACTGCGTACGGTATCTACGAGAAAATTTTAAGGGGGGTCATCCACTGGCCGCACACTATGGATCGGCTATCAAAAGAACTCATCAAGGCTTTTTTGCATCCCGATCGTTCCAAGCGTCTCGGAAACATGATTGGTGGTCCGCAGGATGTCCTTCATCATCCTTGGTTCCGTGGTGTGGACTGGGATGCATTAGAACGCTGTGAAATCAAGGTATTTTTCTCTTCCCTTCTGTCGTGACTGCTAATAAGTACTATACTATTAGGCGCCGATTATCCCACATACTACATCAGTCGATGACACCCGTCACTTCCTTCATCTCCCCCTCCCATCTCTGGATGATATGCCCGGCCTTGTCATGGAGGAAAGCCCTCCTCCAATCCATCAAAGATTTGAGCCAACTACATATCAGTTCCTTGAATTCTAATCCTTATTCCCATAATTGCTGTCATTTCTTGCTTGCGTTGACGTGGCCTTTTCCAACGAACTCAAATACCCTTTTCATTTTTTATCCTTGTTTTTTTATCCTCACCTATCTTGTGTAGCTTTGATCTGCCGTATGCTGTATCCTCATCTCTTGGTCCTCAGAACGATCTGGTTGTTTTTACATGTCAATACTTGTATTAGTTTACCATTGTTAGGATTCAAAGCCTAGCTACGGTTCTTCATCACCTCCTGAAAAGGTAATCAATACAAAACTCCACACATATGGCGCGTAGGCGGAAGAATCGTACGCATCTCAAGGGCGCGGGTGAAAAATCTCAGACAGAGGAAAACGTACCAAAGTCCTTCATTATAAAACATGGTCAAGTTGGTTCTTCTCTCTCTCAACTCGTCCGTGACCTGCGAAAAGTTATGGAGCCCAATACCGCTACCCGACTCAGAGTTCGTATCATCTTTTCAGAGGACTTTGAATTCTGTACGCTTGATACTTGATACTCTAGGAGCGCAGACGGAACAAACTAAAAGATTTCCTTACGATGGCACCAACTCTCAAAGTTTCACATCTCATGGCAATCACACTGACCGACGTCGCTCCATCCCTTCGCATCGCTCGTTTACCGTCAGGGCCAACGTTTAGTTTCAGAATAGAGCGATATAGTTTGAAGAAGGACTTGCTGAAAACGTCCCGCTTGTCACGCAGTCAAGGCCTAGAGTATCTGACTGCACCTCTGGTCCGTCACCAACGTTTCCCTGTTTATTTTGCCTAATTACCCTCGTACAGCTCGTACTTGCTTCCTTTCCACCACCCTCTCCGAATACACCCCAGCATCTACCTCTTCTTACGAAGGCATTCCAATCCATGTTTCCTCCACTTTCCCCAAACTCCATGTCACTCTCGGGCGCACGACGCATCGTTCTTGTCGTTTACAACGCGGAGCGAGGCACGATCGACTTCCGACACTACTTGATCACGGTGAAACCTTATGGCGTCTCTAAACGCGTCCGACGCGTCCTGGAAGGAGCCAAGAAATCCACGAAAGCCTCCATGACTGGCGTTCTCGATCTCGGAAACGAAAAGGACATCGCGGATTTCTTACTCAGAAAAAGGGGTGAACCGGGGCCCGCTAGCGAAGGAGGGTACGAATCGGCTGCCTCTGCATCGAGCGCTGCGGGAGACGATGCAGATGCAGTCTCGTTAGCGGACGATTACGTGGGCAGAAACAACAAGAAAGGACAAAAGAAAGCGGTAAAGCTGGATGAGGTGGGGCCGAGAATGGAGCTCAGACTGGTCAAGATAACGGAGGGAGTACCTGGAAGGGAGGGTGCAGTCATGTACCACGAATTCGGTAAGCTCCTTGTAGTGATCAACAAGTCGCGTTTCCGACGATTGTTTCAGTGAAAAAGACAAAAGCAGAAGCAACCGCGCTTAAAGCGTCGCACGCGGCAAAGGAAATTTTGAGGAAGCAACGAAGGGCGGAACAGGAAGAGAATGTACGACGGAAAAAAGAAGAAAAGGAGAAGGGATCGAAAGAAGATACTCTCGATGATCAAATGGACGCTAGTGGAGACGAGGAGGACTACGAGGAGGAGGATCCTGGGTGGGATGAGGAGGAAGAAGTGAGCGATGTGAATGATGACGATTCTGTTGACTCCGAGCAAGAAAGTGAAGATGAGTCTGAGCAGCCACCACCGCCGAAGAGGGCGAAGGTTTCGGTAAAACGGTAGTATTCTAGTGGCCTGTGCGTATTGACATGTAGTAGTACTCATTGAGCAGAGTGTTGGACATGTTGGGTATTAGGAAATTACGATGGAGGCGCAATAGTGCTCTCTTTAACATCGGGACCAAACATACCGTTGAATGCCCTCTCGAGTCTCATTTTCACGCCCTCCCAATCATCTAAGGCAGGCCGTACGTCAAGATAAAAAGAAACGTTTGAAGAACCGGCACCACGCCCGGTATAAAAGTCGATGACATAGCGGATCTTGGTACCGCAGCGATCCACGACCCAGTCATGGCGGTCAAAAGGTGCAGAATAGCTGGTAGACGAACATGAGTTCCGCGTGAGGGATCGAAAAAGAGGCATACCCAAGAAACGTCATGACTCTCGCTTTGGGGCTGATATCGTTTGGTCTGCCCTGGAAGTTGACCAACTTGACACCACCACACTTGTCTCCACCTCTGCCAGCTTCCCATTTCATGACCTCGGACCAGGCGCGCTCGTTTACAGCGTTGTGGATGGGTACGATCGTCCTCATATCTGAAGAGTTGGGGTCGTGGTTTTTGCGAGCCATGGCTGCGAAGAACTGGGCCTCAGAAGGGTACACCCAATTAACACCGGGTGTTCGCGGTATCGACGAGACCTGGCGATCCACGGACAACGCAGATGCGTTCGAGCTGGACGCGTTCTTCGCCGAAAACAGGGTGGACCAAGTGGAGCGCGCACTTGATCCTACCGGACAGCTGTCTCCCGCTTTTTGACCTTCACCATGATCTACCGGACATTTGTCCGTCATTGCTTAGAGGTTGGGTGATTATGTCATCACCTGTTCTTGGACTCCCCCCTCTCCGACTCGGAGTGTTTCACTTGACCACCATCCATGCCGTCCTCGGAGTCTGTCTTCTCTACCCCCTTGACCAGGTTATTCAAGATTAACCACCCAATCATGCTGGCCGGAATGAATGTCGCCGCTGGTCCAAAGTTGGCAGCTGCCGTGACCAACTCTGGAGGAATTGGCGTCATTGGTGGTGTTCGACAAACCCCAAAGGTTCTCAAGCAGTCCATCGACGAACTAAGGTCGCACCTCGAGAACAATGATGCACCCTTCGGTATCGATCTACTTCTGCCTCAGATAGGCGGAAGTGCGCGAAAGACCAACGTAGGCCTACGTTTGCGACGCTGTCCAACATGTCACTCATTTATCATAGTATGATTATACTAATGGTCAGCTAAACGAGCTCCTTGACGTCATAATCGACAGCAAGGTAGCCTTGTTCGTCAGCGCAGTCGGTGTTCCCCCCAAGTCCGCGGTAGATAAACTTCATGCAGCCGGTATACCCGTAATGAAGTAAGCCACTCCTTCGCCGCTAAGGAGTTACACTAAAAATTACGCTGACGCTAGCATGGTTGGGCATCCAAAGGTGGGTCAGTGAGATACCCGCCGCCCATAGTCCTCACCGTTAGTAGCATGTCAGCAAAGCACTCGCCCAAGGTTTGTATAGTCGTTTCGTATTTGTAACTCTTTTGATGTCCTATACCTCAGGTGTGGATATTATCTGTGCGCAAGGGGGCGAAGGTGGAGGTCACACGGGAGAAATCCCGTTTTCTATCCTCATTCCCGCCGTTGTGGATATATGCAAGAATGCTATTAGTCCACTGACAGGTGAACCAATCGTTGTTGTTGCCGCAGGAGGAATTGCGGATGGTCGTGGCCTTGCGGCTGCTCTCTCGTGAGGATCTTCTGTATTGCTTTAGCGCCGTTGACCCCAAAAATGTCTAGGTATGGGGCGGCTGGTGTTTGGGTAGGGACACGCTTCGTTGCTAGCGAGGAAGCGGGGGCTCCTCCAATGCACAAAAAGCTTGTGCTCGACGCTGGATATGACGATACCATTCGAACTCTGATCTACTCTGGCCGACCAATGCATGTCCGAAAGACACCATATGTTGCTGAATGGGAGTCTCAGCGGCAGCAAGAGATAGCGAGTTTAGTGTCTCAAGGAAAAATACCTCACGAAGTTGAATTAGAGAAGCACCCACACAAGTCACCTGAGGGACGGATGTGTGAGTCCGCAATCTTTATCTTTGATTTGGACATTTTTGCCATTGTTTCCCCAGGGCTAATGGGGAAAGTCGCCGGTTCTATTAATGTTGGTTTCACTCCGCTCCTGTACTTGATACTAATGCTAACTCTTTCGTCATAGGAAATCAAGCCTGCAAAGTCCATGTACGACCGTCGCTTCAAACATATGTATCAACGAGGACTGACGATATCGCTAGCGTTGACGAGATGCTCTCGCAAGCGGTTTTCAGTCTGAAAACTGCGTCGGATCTGATGCTCCCCAAAGCCAGGCTATGATAGTGACAACCCTTTCAGGCTCCGGCCTAATTTAAGGCCCAAATAATACTCTTCTGCTTAGTTTTGGGAATACTACCGCCACTTGAAGGTGTTCGTGTGATTTCTGGTACCGAGGCCCAATTAGTCGGTTCCCTTGTTTGATAAGGCACTCTGCGCTTTCTTCGTAAGATTAGCTCTGTTGGTTATCGTTCAATATGTCGATCACTGTTCTCGACCTCATAGCTATCATAACTACTGGGCTTTTAATTGGTGTTCTCTCTGGAGTTCCAACACAAAGCGTAACCAGGCTGTATGAATGGTTGACGAGACAGGTTTTGTCCGGCAAGAAAAAGCTTCCAGACTATCCGAAGCTGACGGGATTCCCTGCTCCCAAGCCAATTTATCATTTCGACATCGACAAGGCAAAACCACGTCCGTACAGACCGTTTCGATGGGAGTTTCACCAGACCATGTGTAGGTTCAGTTCGATGCAATGCACATTAAGACACTGAATCCCCATGAGCTCTCAAGCAGCTAGAGCCCGATTGGTGGATCGAGCTCGAATCCACCTATCGTGAACGCATCGATCAGCGGAAGAAACTGTACTTACAGCATGGAAAGCTGGTCATCGACGAGCTTCCCGGAAGCCGGGAAGCATCGAGAGAGTACATGGAGATGGTCCTTCAGTATATCTGTCAACGATACCCCAACCAGTTCCACTACGATGAGTGGACGGGCGTGTTCTCCAACAACATCCTCGGGATCCAAGCTGATATCAGCGACGTCCACCCCCTCGTTTTTCTCCTCGAACACGTGCCCGAGGACGTTATGATCACGCAAGAAGATCCCGAGACGGGCCTATACATTCTGCGAGCCGGGATGGTATGCTCGGCCGTTGGCTGGAACGTAGGCCAAAAGATAGGAAAACCGCTGCATCAAATTCACGAGCCTGTTCCAGATTACAAGGAGAAGATGTCCCCCTCCATGAACAGGTGACGTCAGGCCCAATTATTGATCTGATCACCTATCAACTCATCTCTTTGACAGATTCTTCTCGAAAATGCCCTGCGACAAACCCATCCAGCGTGGTTCTTGGGACATCGTGATCGGAGAACCTCTGTTTCGACAGACGAACGAACCAGAGTGGGGACATCGTGAGAAACAAGATCCTGACCTCACGCTCTCCAACATATCCTTGCGCGTTGACTGGCAAACATTACGCCGCTTGCCTAGATCTCGTGCAATTGCTTTCAACTACAAAGCCCTTTTCACCCCGATCACAGAGTTCCGGCGGGAGCCCTACATCCCCAAGCTCGTCCTCAAGGTATTGCTAGAAGGAAACAGGTCAATCATCGAATACAAGGCCACGTGGCATATCGAACACAAGGTGATACCTGCTCTCAGAGAGTGGGCGAAAGAGCAGGAGGAAACCGGACTTGTTCCGAAAGACTGGGAAGTGAGAACGCTAAACGAGGACCCATTTTATCCAGGGTGGAAGGACCGCTATCCGGTGTATGTGTAGGATACGTGAACATGGATTGTGCTATATCATCATCATTCTTCTCCCATCAATTCAGCAAGTTCACGTTCTTCCTCCTTCGTTAATTCGCTTTCTGGTGCATTTCCGGTAGGTTCTGGAACAGGGGCAATCACGACTGGCTCTGCTCTGCCAACGGGATTCTTGAGTGTGGAGGTGGCGAGCTCTGATGGACGTCAATGCTGAGGGGGTCTTTCGCCACAGATATTATACTCACCACTGAAGCGCCACTTGCGTATGGTCCCATCCAGACTAGTGGAGACAATCCACGGTTCAATTTTGGTCTGCCCAACTTCATTTTTACTCGTCCGCATCCAGAGCCTGACGGCTGTCACATCGTGCCAATGGGCATCGATCTCTCCCAGAAGCTCAGGTTCAGATATAGTAGACAGGTCGTATAAACGAATGACGTCGCCGTAAGCACTCACGACGTAGGGTTCTGCGAGGGGTGTGAGGGAAAGTGGGAGAACGGCACGGACTGGAAGCGAATGGACGAGTGGAGGAAGTGGCCTGGTTGATGTCGGGTCAGGAGGATAGGAAGTGATCTGGACTGTCTCGTCGGCAGAAGCTGAAGAAATGATTGGTCGGGGACATGAATCCAAGTGATAACTACACAGGATTACCTGTCCATATTTGACCGGCTCCATAATGAATGTCGGTAACTCCTGTTCGATGGTAGTTCAAGGTATCTTGAAGTTCGCTGCGCCATCGCGGGTCGGGGCCAGTTTCCTTTTCGAGCTTCCATATCTTAATGACACCCATCGTATCCGCCGTTATCAACGTGGCCGACGTCTCAGAATGAGCAGCACCAGTCAAAGATTCGACAGGGCGACTATGCGCGGAGATGGACCCAGCAGCTGTAAATTTTCCCTCTCCAACACCAGAAATGTTCCTACATGCCAGCTCATGGAATGAAGGGTCCAGAAATGAATGGAGGCGCACCAAAATCGGATTATTTTATCTGACCCGCTTGACACTAGAAGTTTAGCGATAGGCAACACGAACAACCCCTTGATGAAATCGTCATGCGCGGGGATGGAACATATCAACGCTTTCGTCTGTGACGATTAAAATGCTAATCCAGTAGCGCGAACAGAACACACGGACATCTGTGTTCCAAAGTTTGATCGACTATGAGCTATCTTAGCACTGTCATTACAGATGAGCAAAACACTTGACTCGCCTGATCCCAAGACCCTGTGATGAGGACTCGACCGGAAGTAGAAATATCAGGTTTGAAGAAGGCCAGACAAGTAACGGGGGCGGTGTGACCTCTGTAAATTTGCAAGGTTTTACCTGACTGGTGTTGGGAATCGGCGGGACGTTCAGCGAGAGACGACGTAGGCTCCTTGCCTCTAGGTCAATCTTCTTGACCACATGGGTGTTTTCAGCTATCCAAGCCGCATTGCTCTCGATGTGTATATCCAATGCTTTACCGGCCAACTGGATCGGTAAACCAAGGTCCTTGATTCTCTCCGATTTTTGTCGGCGAGCCTATAACATGCTGTGAGATGTATCGTAGATGTACGAGAACCAACGCCCCTCGTTGATCGCGAGCTCTGCTTCGGCTCTAAGCAGGACTGTGTTGTCCATAGTGTCGCTTACGGTTGTGGTCGTTGCAGACAAGTTGAATATTGGCGTTGGTCACAGGCTTACTACAATACGCTGTAGCTGAAGTCCAAGAATTTGCGTCTTTTTTAAAGGTTGATGGAACAGGCTTGGACTCGTCGTACTAGTAGTACATGCTTGTGCCAATGATACGTTGTACGGCCACCGGTCTAGTCACGTCTAAGCCTTCGGGACTTCAAGCTTCGAATCTTTCGTTGATGAAGTTTCGATGAGGCTCGTCTGGACATCTCTAATGCTCCAAGCGACGATGGCGGAAGTTCACGGACATGTTCTGATGCTACTGGGCCCACTGGCAGTGCCGCCTGTAGAGATCGTCGCGTGATTTGCATTGCGTGCGTCTCCCTTGTTCACACTGTGAAGCTGCCTTTCGGACGTATGATCTACACAAACCAGCATTGAAACATTGACTTGTATCGGTAGCGCCGA